>CATIWK010180653.1:0-12016 GCA_949634005.1 Mallotus japonicus
AAAGAAAAGGGCAAAACACGTTTTCTATTAGTTAATGGCAGATCTATAAATAATGGAAAATATAATATTACACTCTACTGTGTGAATTTGAACCATATTCTCATGTAAACCAATGAATGTTGTTGTTTGAAGGTAGAATATTCTTCTTCGAAATAGAAAGAATCCTCTCCTCATTCTTGTATTGCATATCATAATGCACAATGTTTAGCAAAGAAACTCTATCGTTCATCAAGAGGAAATAAAAAACATGAATTCCATGTTTTTGCACTCTCACTCTCAAGCTTCTCCTTTTTCCCTGAGCAGTGATCTTGGCAGCAAATACATTGAAACTCCTTTTATAACTCTATGATCAAACTAATTAATTAAGAAACTGTTCAGTGTTGCTGCAAATTCTGCAGTAAATTCCCTTCATTTTTTTTTTATTAATAGATCAAACTAATTCAACAAGCAAAATGGTACCCACACTGAACATAAGGGAAAAAGAAAATATGCATAAGTTATCACTCATCAAATACCAGGGAATAGGAAAAAAAAAAAAAGGATGCAAGCAAAATAACCAACATGCTTCTTTCTCCTTCGCTAAAATGTGCATTGACAACTGCAATGAGATCACCATGATGCTCCTAATCACAAGGAAGAATGTGTATTAAAAAGCAGATAATCAAACCAGTCAAATTTCATAAATATTTCCTATCTTGAAATTTGATCCAAACTTTTGATAGATGAAAAGCATCATCTTGGAATCTAAACATCACATTGAGTCACTGAAATCAACAATAGAGAATTTATTTTTTTCAATAAATTTTTACAAAATAATAATTATAAATTTATAGTGATTTTTTTATATTTAAAAAAAAAACAACATACAACAATTTTTCAATATCCTCTTAAAAAAGCTAATAAAAGTAAACTACAATTAAACAAAAAAAAAACTTCCAGAAAACAAAAAATAATTCAATAAATCATATAATATTAGTGTAAGAAGGCTTTTCCATACCTTAAGCCATTTGATCTAATTGCCAAGTATTAGTTTCATCATCAAGAACAATATCTAACATGAAGGATCAGAAAGCAGTAAATTGCAGAATGGCATCTTACAAAATATATCAGAAGAATAGCACCAATAAAAAGATGATAAAAAGGCAACTGAAAACATTAGAATGCACAAAAAAATAAAAAATAAAAAAAATTAAGATTAAAACAAAGAGGAGAACACACACCTTGGCAGGGGCAGCAGCTTAAGCTAGAGTAGCAGCAACCTTACCACCAGTTCTCACGCCAACAGCTTCTCTAGGAAAGCTATAAAAGTAACCAAATTGAATCAAATCAATCCAAAAAGAAAAAAAAAACCATAAAAATGACCAAGACAAAGAACAAGAATGTATAAGCTATTTGGTGATGGATACACTAGTAAAATTTAATTTTTCTCTTCCCTTACTCATAAGAAAGTAAAATACCTTTTACTCGCCATTACAGTTAGTCTTTAGATAAAATTAGTGATCTTATTCTATCTGTAATGCAAATAGAACTAAAGTCCTAAGGGTTCTTTCTTCAGGGCAATTTTTTTTTTTTTTGGAACTCTCAAGCTCAATGGATGGCTATTTCATGTACTCTGTAACATCATATATGGTAGAAACATAATAACAAAAGTAAGCCGAGTAGCCATAGCAACGGATTTGATAAGGCCCTTTTATTTTTAGGAAAAGCCCGTCTACTAAAATCTCCAAACCTACGATGAGTTTGGCTGCCCAAACGTGAATTATTGACCTTAACTTTTCCTAATTATTAAAGCAACAGTGATGTATTTGTAGATCAGCAGTAAAGAAGCATATACGGATTTGCATTTAATAAATACATTACTGCTGCTTTAATAATTAGGAATACCTATACATTCGGAAACAGTGCTGAATCACAGAAGTAAAATACATAAAATATACAATCAAACTGCTTTTAGAAGATAGCATCAAATAAGTCAAGTTACGAAGTTATGCCACCATTAGTAGAAGTTGGTGGACCTCCATGTTTACAAACTGCTTCTTAAATTGATCCATTGTCTCTGACATCTTCTGCAAATTACCTGTGGCCAACAAACAATAAAAAAAATATATCACTATGACCACTCTAAAACAAACCTATAGACTATGATCACAAAATTCAGCACAAAAGAATTGCCTCCTTGTCTCTTAAAAAAATGTCAGGGAAAAAAATACGCACCAAGAATTGAAGCCAGGGATTTCATGCATCACAATCTCACACTCAAAGCAAAAGAGTCAACAATATAACCAAGAAGCAAACACTTAAAACTAAGCTTTTGTCCTGATTTGCTAAATATGCAGAGTTTAAGACAAAATCTTTAGGCACAGGTTCTTCATCACAAATGACTACACCAAAGAATTAAATTCTTCATAATTAATTGAGTACTTTCTCATAAAACTACCCTTACCTCCAATTCTCACTCCAACAGCTTCTCTAGGAACGCAACTTACACTGCAATGAAAGCATCATTATCATTGTCAAAGTAGCAAACCATAGCATTAGCACGAAAAAATAAAAATAAAATAAAATTACCAGTATACATTATCATTAATATCATCAACTATTAAATTGAAAAAACCACCAAAGATCATCGACGGTCAATAAAAAAAAAGTCAAGAATGTTGAATGAATTACAGAAACTTAGTCTCCAAACACAGCAGATTATCAATGTTAAAATATCGCTGCATACACAAAACTGTAAACTTTGGTAAGGTACAACTCTAGACCAAAGTAATCTAAATCAAAAACTGATGTCAATAACCAATTCATCGTAGAGAGTCACATTCATCAAAGCATTCAGATATTCAATCTTTTAAAAAATACAAGAATTCACTTCTCATTTTTTTAAAAACTCACAGTTGCTAGAATTCAGTTTTTGCAATTTTTAACAGCATTTCCAAAGAAATTAAATCATGTCAAAAAATTGACATTTCCAGGAATTCAAGTCTTAAACACTATTAATAACTCACTCTATATCTCAAAAAAGCAAACACACAATTAGCATCTAAATACAGAAACAAGGCAAATAACCACCAAAAAAGATCTTATCAGATGAATTATACTCAAATTCTCCATTATCTGTGTCAAAAACAACCCTAGAAACTAAAACCAAACCAAACGCATAAAACAGAGTGTATATTTCAATGAACAGATTTTTTTTTTTTTGAAAGTTAAACGAAATATAGGAGACATCTATTTATTTGGCAATGTATCCAGGAAAGCAATAAAAGTAACCAAATTCAACCAAATCAATCTCAAAAAAAAAAAAAAAACCCCACAAAAATGAACGGAAAAAGCATGTATAAATATAGCAAGAATTGCAATTTAAGCCCAGGAGGAACAGATAAACAGAAAAAGAAGATGGAATTCATTAAGGTTCTTTTGAAGATTTTGAGGAACAGGAGCAACAGAAAAGAAGATAGAATTCGCTACGGGATGGAGAGAAATATATATATATTTTTTTGGGTTCTTTCCAAGATTTTGAGGAAACAGGACGAACACAAAAGAAGATGAAAGGAAGAAAAATTAAGGAAAAATTACACAATGAAAACTTTTCAGCTTAAGATAATGAATTCAAGTTCCTATAAGTTTTTGAAATTTACAATCAAGTCCTAAAAAAATATTTTTTTAATTGAGTCCTAAAAGTTTATAAATTGTTGCCCGTTAGTCCTTCTCAATTGAAGTTAACAGATACGTCTGAAGTGGCAATTTTTTATTCCTTTTCTTTGCCACGCATTTAACCTCAGGATAGGTGTGCTGCAATGTCAGCAATCCACCAGAACTCCAAAAAAAGGAGGGAAACACATTGGAGGTTGTTGGTTTTGGGGGGAAATGGGGATGTCCCTAAAAAATAGTCTTTCTTCTCATTGTTATTCCTAAAAGAAAAAACGTAGACATCTGTGGGAGAAGAAGAAGACATGTTCTGCGACTGTGGGAGAAGAATTATATTAAGAACAACTTAGACCAACACAAATCCAGGAAGAAGATTCTTAACATGTGATAGAAGCATGGTAAGGTTGGTTTTTTTTTTTTTTTTGGTTTTAATTCTGATTATCAATGGGTTTTTGCCTATGATTTTTTTTGTTTTGGTTTTTCTTTGAATGATTGTAGAATGGCGTGAGATGTTAATTTTTCTAGTGGATTGATCCACCAATGTGCAGTAGAGCAAAGCAAATAATTTATGGCTTACTGAGGAGAGTTTCGGAATATAAAGATGAGAACAAGAGGCTACAAACAAGAAACAAGAAGTTGATGAAGTGGTGTGTAATGTCTTGGATGATTACAGTCATCCTTTATTTGTGCAAGTGAGTTTGGATGGAGATGTTTTGTGCATGATTATGACACTTTTTGAGGAAGTAAGGGCAGAATATGTAGTTGTTTTATGGATAGAGGATAGACTATGCTAATGTTTAACAGTTTATGTAAATTTTAGCATGTAATTTCATGGAGTTGGATTAATGAAAGATTTTATTTGAGTTGATATTTTTTGTGTTGAATAAAATAACAAAATTTCAATGAAAAGAACCAACCTAATGAACAAAATTTCTAAATATCATCGGCACCATAATTTTGAAATAAATTTATCACCAAAAAAAGTTAATAAGCCAAAAAAAGCAAGCGTCCATCTTTACAAATTATAGAGTTTTATAGAAAAGATAGCACCTGCATCTATAGATTACAATGACTGTGCATATACATGCACAAGTCTAAAAATGATTGCTATAGTTGATGCTCTCCCAAAAAATATCAGCATCAATCCTAATCAACCCCCAAAATATGAACACTATCCAAAAAAATGTACAA
Organism: Mallotus japonicus; assembly: GCA_949634005.1. NCBI lineage: Eukaryota > Viridiplantae > Streptophyta > Magnoliopsida > Malpighiales > Euphorbiaceae > Mallotus > Mallotus japonicus. Next base: position 4,840 of record CATIWK010180653.1, read on the forward strand.
GTATCATTAAGCCTAATCAGTTCTTCTTTACTGTGGATTCTTGAGTCTAGTTATAAGTATCGACTTTTGTAACTGCTGCATCTTCACCTGCTTCAACTGCTGCACCCTGAGCTTCCTGATTTGTTCTAGAAGAAAGTGCTCTAACTGCACTTAGAGTGTGAACAATCTGTCCATGCTATAGCATTTTATTTGAGGCTGATTCAGACCTGTAGTTGATGTACTGCTCAGACCTTATTCCAGGCTATAAAAGATACACAAACTAATTATTTACACCATGAAGAAATACACATATTGCTATAAGAAACACTCAAATTCAGTTCATACACATCTACCTTTGTTTAAATGGCTACTTACATTTAGAATTGCAGAATTGAGATTTGGTAGACTGTACAACCCAACTCTTTCTTGTTTCTTTGATTTCTTATATCTTTGGTAAGCATTATCAATTGACTTATACAGTTCTAAAGACTTCCTTTTCTGATTCCTCAAATCCAGCTTGTTTCTATCCAACTTATTTCTATCCTCCCCTGGCAGCCTTTCAATAATTCTGATCCCTCTTGATCTAAGTTGTTTGATAGTCTCCTTTTCTTTCTCAATTGCTTTCCCTTTGGAGGCAGAATGCCAAGAAAATTACATCACAAATGAAAGCTTAATTGTTAAAAAAAATGAAACCATCCAACCAAAAAGTCTAATTTCTGTACCTGATTCTGAACAGTGGGTTTAGTATTTCTCCTCACAAGGAATTTATTAACTCTGCTTTCTATTTTTTTACTGGACTTGATGATGGAACATCTTCAGCATGTGTCCTAATCTCTTCATTCACCTTAACAAAACACAAATGCATAAAAAAAATCATAAAATGAAATTGAAAACTACATAAACAAAATCTGAACTCTGGTTAAATCATACCTTTGGTATTGATTGCTCAACTTTTTTCTAATTGGACACTTCACTTTGTTATGCCCTTTGCCAAAGCAATATTGGCATGTCATTTCTCTACCAGTTTTGTTCAGTCTCTGTCCACTTCCTTTCTCATGTTCTTCCTTTCTTCTGATCATCTTAAGTCTACCTAGCATCTTTTTGAAGGGTGGAGGGGTAATGGGTGGTTCAAGACTAATGGGCCATAATTTCTCACCAGCTATGGGTGTCATCATATAGCTATAAGATCTAAGATACATCTCCTTACTGTACCAATATGACACATAATCTTCAGGCTGTTCTTGTCTATCATAAATTGCATAAATTGCATGACAACAAGGTATGCCACTCAATTCCCATGAACCACAAATATAACTTTTTTTTTTCTAAGTTAACAACATAACTATCTCCATAGTAAAGTTTTTATACCCTGCTGGCCCATTCCAAATGATTGAACACTTCCAACTTTCTTCTTTATTTAGGTGTAATTTCTTTCTAATTTTTGGACCTAATTCACCCACCCAACTATCACACAAGTTCTTATTAGAAGGCAGCCTTTTCATAACTAATTTCCTAATTTCTTCTAAATATGAAATTATATTCATTGTTCTTGCAGGCACTATCCTACCATTAAACGCTTCACATAAGTTGTTATCAGTCAACTCACACTGTGTTTGCCTTTCAAAAAAGGCTCTGCACCAGAATTGAGGATCATGTCATCATGTGCCTCTTGGGACAGCTTAGCCATTACATCTATGTATTTCTTAAAGTCAGATTTTTTAGTTGCAAAAACACACATCCGATAAAGTTTTTCATAGCCGATGCTCCTATGCTTTTTTGGCCAATTGGCATTAAGGTGCCTTGCACACCATTATCCTCACTGCATTTCAAAATAACAGTGTTGCCTTCATTTGAGTTCCTAAGCTCCATCACATAACTCCAAAGCTTGCTGAACTCCTCTTTAGCATTTCCCTTCACTTTTTTTTTATCAAAACTCTCTTCGCTCTCCAGCACTGTGATATGTTTACCTCAAGTTTCAATTCACTTTTAACTAACTATTACAATTCAGGTAGTTTAAGACTTAGGATGCTATGAAACTTTTGCAATAAATAATCTGCAAGCCAGTAGCAACTTAATTTCCTACTATAGTTCACTAAGCTACAAGCATACACATCATTGAGGAAAATAATTTGAAATACTTTCATTTTTGGATCAAATGAACCTGAAATCTTCTAAGGAAATTTACCTTTCTTGCATTACATCCTCACATATTGCTTGGTATTCTTTGTAAATTTCAGTTAATGCCTTGTCTTTATCTTATCCTTCAATAATGCCTCTTTAAACTCAACTGCATCCCTAAATGTCATGCCAACTAAAAAGCTTGGAACAACTACCCTTGGATCGTATGCAGGGTATTTAGTTCTCCTTCTTCCACCAGTGATATCTGGCTCCTCATCAGTACCATTGTAGCTATAATTATTTGAGTCAACATACGATGTTTTTGTACTTGATTTTGATGATGCATTAACCTGCCCCTTTCTTATTTCTTTTCCCTTTTGTAGCTTTTTTCCCTTTATTACCTTTTTGCCCTGTCTTCTTACCCGCAACCTGACCCAATGATTTCCCTTTCCCTTTATCCTTGTCTCCCTATTTACCTACACCTTCACATACCCCTTCAACCTCACCAATAGAGTTCAAGGTCTCCTCGTTCTCAACCCTTGTTTCACCCTCACCAACTGATACGTTATTTAGCCCACATTGTCTATAAGAACAACCATATTTAATTTTCTTCCCAAAGGAATTCATAGCTTTAAGGTTGTCCCTAGCTCCCTTAAGTTCTTCATCATCTGCATCAGATAAAAATTCAACTGCACCCTCATTGTATTGTTCATATTCCTCATCCTCTTCACTAAGGGTAACATCAACCAATTCATTATCCCTTAATCCATCTGCAATTCCAGTACCAATCTCATTGTTCTTCAAAATTTCATCTTTTATCATATTATCATGACACAAAAGGAGGTCTTTTTTCTTTGGCCTTCCAATAGCTAGAAGACCCACCAACACCATCTTCATTACTAGCACAAACAACATAAACATCAACCTCTCTTTTATCATTTAATATAGACAACAGTTGACAAGTTGTTGCATCATTATGCACCAACTGTAAACTCTCCCGAAAATGCACTCTACCCTTCTCTGGATCTCTAAAAAAGAGCTTAGCATTACCTTCCTGTCTAAGTTCATTTTTTGCATACTCAAGAAGACACAAATAGCCTAAACAATCAGGATCAACTGCCTGATCAATAATGTCACCCCCTTTATACCCATCTTCCATCAATCTTCCGCCATAATGCCACAGAATGTATGTTTCCCTTATTTTCTATCACATTTATCATCAATAATAGCAAATGTGTAAGAAAAATGAATTGGGAAAAGAAAATATGAAAGTTTGAAGAACAATGAGTGAGAGGAGGAAGAAGAGAAATGACGAGAATTGTTCCATCAATCTGTAGTTGTTCAAATAAACCCTAGGAATTTTCCCTAAATTAAACCCTCAACTGTAGTGGAAAGCTAATGTGGAAAGGTAGCTTACGTGGCCTACATGGGAAGCGTCTGACATGGAAAGTACAGCTCACGTGTCTACATATGTTATTAATTTAGTGGGTTCTACTTGGCCACATTAGACATCTCTTTTTAATTTGACAAAGAAGGACTAACGTGCAACGACTTAAATACTTTTAGGAGTCAATTAAAAAAATATTTTTTTAGGACTTAATTGCAAAATTTAATAACTTATAGGACTTATGAATTCATTATCCCTTTTAGTTTTTGCTATTTCGGTGGTTGAACTTTTTTTTTTTTTTTGCAATTGAGTGTTTGAACTCACTATTTTTTAGTCAATCAAATGGTTATGACTGATTTATGTTGCCTGAAAACACAGTCAGCCTAAATGGGTCCCATTTTTAAACATGTACCCGCCACGTCATCGATCTCTTTGAGAAAACACCCGCCACATCATCACTCCTCTTCCTTTCTCTCTCATTCTTCTTCATTTATTCATGTTGTTCTTCATCAAAAGGTGCTGTAATGGACCCAAATCGGAGTTTTCTAGTTTGAATCCAAATCGGAGCCGATCAAATGTAAAGTTTTAAAAAAAAACAAGGGAGCTTACCATGAAGAAGAGCATATAAGCTACCAGCAGCCATGAAGTCGTAAACAAGCAGCTTCTCATCTTTAGAATAATAAAATGCTCTTAATGGAACTACATTATCGTGCTTAATCTTTCCTAATACTTCCATTTGCATTTCGAATTCTTTTTTACTCACGACCACATCTTTCAGTCTCTTGATAACCAGAGTGTTACCTTCTTCAAGAACAGCCTTATATAGAGTCCTTATACTTCCTTTCCCCAACACTTTTACTGACGCTCTTAGCAAGTCCTCCACTATCGAATTCAACCCCAAAATTCACATTTTTTACAATAAGAAAGCACTGTCTTTATCCATATCTTGCAAACTAAAAACCTCTAAAGAAGTTCAGAATAAGACAAGAATGTATCAAGAAATATTCTTTTATCAAATTCAGCTCCACCTGTGTCAGAAGAGAGTGGTAATGTTGCTGCTGGCAGTACTTCTGAGGCTCAAGAGAAGGCTCTAAGAGGAAGTGGTGCTGGTGGTGCTCCATTGGGTTTCTTGAAGAGATTGTCTATAAGGGTTTTGGTTATTTTGTCTAATTTGCCTTTGGCTATTGGTGAAATGTTTGCTATTGCTGGGCTTATCGCTTTAGTTATTCTCGCAACACCACCACCACCAGCTCAAATCCAAGAATCACGCAGCTCTTCTCCAAGAATCACGCAGCTCTTCAAGGTTTTACCAAATTTCGCTCTCCATTTTATTATATTGAATCACAACACCTTTGTCTAATTTCAAATCGTTGGTAAGTAACTCGATTTGCAGGTCGCGAATTCGGTCAAACCCAGAGAGAATTTGTGCAGGAGAGTTCTGCACTAGGCTTAGGTTCTGTATCGGCTTATCCTCGTCAGAATTGAAGAGGTCGTGGATGGATTTTAAGAAGGATTTGAAGAGTGTGAAGATGATTGATTTGGCATGGGATCCTTGCAGGATAATGCCTTCTTTTAACTCAATCCATGGAGTTGGACTCTTAAAGAGTGGTGAATTTAGATGAATTCTTGATTCTTGAATTCACAAGCAAGAATTCTTGATTCTTGAATTCACAAGCAAGAATTCAAGACTCGAAGAGTAGTTAGTTTAGATGAGTTGTAGATTATTGAAGGGTGAAGAGCTTAACTGAATTGTTGAATTCAGTTACGAGTATATGCATGGTTTGCGTGAAGGGGGAGGAGTAAAAGAAGAAAGGAGTGATGACGTGGTGGGTGTTTTCTCGAAGAGATTGATGACGTGGTGGGTACATGTTTAAAAGTGGGACCCATTTATGCTGACTATGTTTTCAGGCAACATAAATCGGTCAGAACCACTTGATCAACCAAAAAAAAAAGTGAGTTCAAACACTCAATTGCAAAAAAAAAAAAAAGTCCAATCACTAAAATAGTAAAAACTGAAAAGTTCGCACACCATTTGTGCAATTTTTCCAAAAATTAATTAAGGAAAGATGAAATTCATTAAGGGACCGTCGGTTGCTTTCTTCCACTAGCAGAGAAGAAAACCGAATTCAGAGCTTCACACATGTATTACAAATCTAGAGAGCCACGTGTCAAAATTTGGGAGATCACTTGTAGAACCCACCAGCTTTATATATTTATATAGATAGATATAGATATAGATATGGACTAGACATTAGCCCGCACGATGTGCGGGAGAAATAAATAATTTAATTTACGCATATTTTTGAAAATGTTGAAATAAAGTTTCTAAAAAAACTATTTAAAATATTTTTCCTTAATAATTATTCATTTATTTTCAATTCTTAAAAATAAAGGTAAAAGTAAAGATAGTGATAGTAAAATAATGAAAGTAATATAGAATCTTAAGTATTAAAATAGATATTTATATAATGGTAATAGATATAATAACTCTTTAACAATCTTAAAAACTAATGGGACATAAATATTTGCAATAATTTAAATGAACTAAATAGAAAATTAAGAATTTTTAATTTAATAAAATAAATAAAATATTCAAACAATATACACCATAAAATTAATGGAAAATGAATAGTTGGATAGTTGAAGATATGTATATTAATGACTTAAATAAATAGAAATTTAAAAGTTTTTAAATTGACTAAATAAATAGGAATTTAAGAGTTTTTAATCAAATAAAATAAAGGAATAATGAACTATATTTAATGGAAAAGATGAATAGTTGGTTAGTTGAAGTAAATGAATTAATAAAGATATAAGAATACCACTTATCAACATATTATTAACAAAGGGATTAAAATAATGAAGAGATTATGATATTAGTAGAAAAATAGGAAAGGTGAAAAAATTAGAAAATGGAGACATTGAAGAGACAATGACATTAACGAAAAGAAAAATTAAAAGTTCTAATTACTTTAATTAAAGAAGTCATTTGACAACCTTTTACATTACATGAGACATTTATATTAGCATGGAAATGTCACTTGCCATATTTTTGTTAACTCATAGTTTAGAGCTTAACTTTATTATATTATATAGATATAGATCGGAGCATCATCTACTTCCTGACAAAATTAAATATGTCATATAATGTAATAGAAAGTTATGAGTTCAACATATAAATAACATAAGAAATTATCAACAAATTATGAAGTACTTACACATTTTTGTTTGTTATGTTCACGACAAAGTCAGAGGATATGAAGCCTTTGACCAACTTCATTCCCTCAACAACCTCTACCTCATTGTACAATATTTTTTTTCACCATGAAATAGTTAATTTTGAGATGGAAAATTAACGTAGTGCTAAAAATATGAATAAAAAAAAAAGAGGTAATTATACATATGTGTACAAAAGAAAGAGAAAGGGAAAGAAAATAGAGAATAAAGAACAAACATGATGTACTAAACTATTTTAAACTATAACTAATCATTTGAATCATTTGAAAAAGAAAATATCTAAAATTCTAGTACATAATATACCTTAAAATTTTTAAATTGTATGAATCATTTAAATTAGTAAAAAAGAAAAGAAAAAAATCAGCCTCTAATTAAGTTAAATTAAATTCTAGTTACATATAAAGAAAAAGAAAAGATACTACCAAATTGAAGAATATATTAGATAAAAAAAAAACT
>CATIWK010180672.1:0-21646 GCA_949634005.1 Mallotus japonicus
GCTTATTGGGATACTCCTCCTGAGTTCCTGAAATATAAATGTTCAAATGATTGCTGCCTAAGAATCATGCAGAACTGAAAATGGTTGAAGGTTAAATGTGCATGACGCTTGTTAATCATATCATGTAGTCATTTCATCATACGGTTAGTCTGGAAAATATGCCAAGGTGAACTTTGAAACTTGATTTTTATTTGGAAAATATATGCAAGCATATTCATAAAATAGTTGCAGAAGTATACCATTTATAAGTTTTAGAATTATTTCCACTGAAGTATTAAGAGTTGGCTGTAAAAGTGGACCGATTACGAATCCTGGATGCATTGTAATCAACTCTATCCTATTTTCTTTTGCAAATTTCCAAGCAGCTTCCTCTGCTAAGGTTTTTCCAAGAGGATACCAGAGCTGGAGGAAAAGAAGTACATAAGAACTGTTCTCATAGTTAAAAAAAATATTAAGATAGTAAATTCAAGAACTTGTTACATTTGACGGCAATATTGGCTTAATTGAACTGTTCAAGATAGACCGAAGCAAAACAAAAAGAAATGACAACACACAGATTTTACATTTCTACCATCTTAAAGTTGTTAATTCCAGGGTTGGAAGATGTATTTATTAATAATGTGCAGCTTTCTACAAGCACAAAAAGAGAAACAAACCTTATGTTGCTTACAATAATCTGGGTCTGAAAACCAGTTCTCATCAACTATGACATCAAGGCCAAGAGGTTTTCCATTATATGGAACAGTTGCCAATGAAGATGTTATAATTACTCTCCTGATAGAGTGAACTCTTGCACAAGATTTAAGAACATTAAGTGTCCCCTTCTCAGCGGGATCAATTACTTCTGTCTGTTCCATGAGAGTAAAGTTTGTTAAACAGTATTAATGCCAACACAAGCAAAAAGAAAAATAACACATGAGCAGATAGCTACTAGAGCTAAAACAGTATCAATGGTAACACAAGCAAAAAAAAAAAAAAAAACAGCGCATGACCCGATAGTTACTAGAGCTAATTTGCCAAAACATAATCCTGATATATCAAGTTTGATTGCTGCAAAGCAAAGAAACAACAAAAATTTGAAGATAAACCTGTGGGTCTGTGGCTGAAAAGATTACAGGGGAAGCTGTATGGAAAACACCCTCACACCCATCAACTGCAGTATCAAAAGACCCTTCTTCCAATAAATCAGCTTTAAACAAATGAAGTCTTTCCTGGGCTCCATCAAGTGCAAGTAAGTGTGCAGTTTTGATTGGATCATCTGAGACATATTAAAAGTGAGTTGACATAAGAGTTTAAAGACAACAGCATATGTTATAGGTTTTTGTTTTTTTTTTAAAAAAATGATTTATTGGTTTGTACAAAATGATTTATTGGCCTCTTCACTTTTCACTTGGTATTAACTTTCTGTGTCTGATAAAATCACTGGGCCACTTACAACAGCTAAGGGCCATCCATTCATTATTTAACAAGCAGTTTGGAGCACATAATTAAAAGATTACCAGAAACTAGGAATACCCAGATCAAGAATTTTAAGAAGCATAAACAAAATTAGATAAAAGGCGACATTTTGAATTTTTGATGCTTAGAGCTAGCAACTGCTACTTAATAACTAAACCCATAAAAAAAGATGTAAAAAAACATGCAAGGAAAACTGTAGTTCATAAATATATGATATTGAGCATTAAGCTTGTAAAATGGCTTACTTATGTCACGAACTGTTGCATGAACAGTGTAGCCATTTTGAAGCAATAATTTGATGAGCCATGATGCGATGTAACCCGACGCTCCTGTGACACACACCAGCTTTCCTTTTGCACTCATTTGTTTGTGTTAGTAGTTGACAAAGTGTATAAGGTTGAAACTTTAAAAGCAAGAAGGAAGTGACTTGCAAATGGAGTGGATTGATATGACTAGCAAATAAATAGTAAATCATTTACCTCTTGTACTGTTTTATTTTTCATTGTATATGTCATGAATTCACAACGACAAAATTTCCTGATGGTTGGTTTTGGAAGAAAGTGATTATTTGACTTTTCTCTTATTAAATGAGCCATTATATCTATTAATTTCACATTTCATCGTTTTGGAAGAAGTGATTATTTGACCTTTCTCTTATTAAATGAGCTATATATTAATTTCAACCTTACATTTCATGATGGTTGGTTTTGTAAGAAGTTATTATTTGACTTTTCTCTTATTAAATGAGCCTACAAGTGATTATTTGACTTTTCTCTTATTAAATGGGCTTAATATATAGTGATTATTTAACTTTTTTCTTATTAAATGGGCCTAATATATATTAATTTCAACCCTTACATTCCATGATGGTATCTAGAATCTATCTAAATTTTTTTTGGATGAAAAAAGTTAATGGCAGTAAAAAAAAAACTAATATAACCCTTGTGTTGGAAAAAAGAAGTCTAGCCCAGAGGGGAGAGGCAGAACCCAAAGTAACGGAGAGTTTTTACAAAAGTGGAGAGGCTCAAATGCGACAAAGGCAGAACCATGGGTAAAAATCAATAGCTCTATACCAGCACCACCTAAACACCATCATCACCGACACCACCCACAAAGGGAAGGAAAAAGACCTGTAATGCCAGAGCACAGGGCCAGAGGGATGGGGTTGAGGAGCTAACCACACTTGTCTTTGATGATTGGAGAAAGGAAGAAGCCAGATTTGAATTTGATCAAATTAGCATTCTTATCATCCTCTTTTGTGGATTTAGTTTGTTAGATAGTTCCGTGAATAAGAATAATAGAATACGAAGAAGAATTGGAGGAAGGATGTCTTTGTTAGAAAATAGAGAGGTTCTTTCGAAGCATGCAACTTCACCCAATGATCACCATAATCCATCAAATTGTTTCTTCAAAAAATAAATAAATAAACAGTTACATAAATTAGCCATAAACTACTTTGAACAAAGATAACAACTCTTTTTCCATTTTCAGTAATTTCAATTAAACCCCGATACAAAATTTTCAAAATCCAGACTTGCATGACATAAGGTATTGAAATTAAGCAAAATAACAAAATGGGTATCCTTTGCAACAACTGAAAGCAAATGGGTATTCCGTCTTCAACAAGTAGTCACCAAAGAGCTTGGATGAATCAATTAGAAATTTGGGTGTTCCCTATTTTGTAATATTTTTTTTTTGTGTTTTTTTTCCTGCTTTACATCACTATCCTTCTTCAAAACGGGACCATCGCACGAAGAACAAGATGAAGGTCCAGGAAAGGGCGATGTTTCAGGGGCCAATTGAGTTATTAGAATTTTTTCTTGCAAACTCAAAATCGCATGACGGCTTGACAGAGGAGGGTGGATGTTGTAATAAAAGAGGAAGGTGGAGGTCGAGACAAAAGAGTAGAAGAAGGCGAATGACGAGATAACGGCAGAGGCAGCATCACAAGATCTAGATGGCAGTGCAACAAGAGTGACAGCGGTGGAGGTGGTAGGAGACATATTAGGATTTAGAGATGGATAACAAAGGAGAGAGAAAAATTAGGGTTATAATAAAAAATTATACATTAAATCTTTAACTTTTTAGGATGGGGTTTATTGGTATTGTACATTTGTAGTTTCCATGAATAGCCTCATAGTCCCACATAAGTTTCCTAAAATAATCTTTCTATCAAAAAAAAATAATAATAACAATAAACTTGGATAGATTCGAGAAGATTTACTATTGCAAGAAGTGAATATTATCTGACTTTTCTCTTATTAAATGAGCTTAATATATATTAATTTCAACCTTACATTTCATGATGATTAGTTTTGGAAGAAGTGATTATTTGACTTTTCTGTTATTAAATGAGCCATTATTATATATTTATTTGCATATATTAAACTTTTATATTTTTAAGTTTTTATATACACTAAGTTTTTTAGTTAAAATTTGATACATAAATTATATATAATTAAATTTATGTCGTTTTAAATTATATTTAATTAAATTCTTATACTTTTAATTTTCAAAAAATTTAAGTTCTCAATTTTTAAAATTTCTTTAACTAATAGTATGATTTCACCGAAATTATTAAAATTTCAAAACACATATTTTTTCATTGTTTTTTATTTACTTAAAATATAAATTTCTTATTTTAATAAATATACAAATTTTCGTAATTTTCAAAAAATAAAAATATATGTATCTGTTTTTATTCAAAAAAAAAAACATTTTAATCCAGTATTAGCATTTTTCTATATAAATAAAAGATTTGTAATTTAATTTAAAATTTTAACAACATATTTTGTAACTATTATAGCTTTTTACATATAATAAATTACAATTTAAAATTTTTATTAATTAGATCATAAATTTTTTTTATAAATAAAGATTATGTCAGCCAAAATAATAAATTTTTATTAACTAAATAGTTTGTAATTAATGAAAGTCTAAACTTACAATAATTGGTATAACTAAGACATAAATATTCTAATTTATTTAAATGGTCTGTTAATTAACAAATATGAAAATATATTATTTAATAGTTTTATTAAATTTCAACAAATTAGAAATTTTAATTTATAACTAAATTAATTTTTTTCTGTACCTAACTAAATTAATTCCTGTGATATATAATGATAGCTTTGATAATAAAAATAAAAATATCTATTAAAATTTTATATCTCAACTTTATTAATTAAAATTTTTAAACACATTATGCATATTTTTAATTACTAAAAATTTATTAAAAACAAGTAATTTACATATATATTACATAAGAGAATTATGAAAATATATTTTTATGTCTTTAATAATTTTAGGTGAGATTATTCTAATAAAAATTAAAAAAATTAAGAATTTAATTTATTAAAAATCAATATTATAAAGGGTAAATTACAAAAAAAAATTCATGACCTTTAGCGCTTTTTGCAATTTCGACATATCTTTTTAATTTTGGCAATGTCATTCACCAACTTTTTAATTTTTGCAATTCAATACACCGGTTGAAAATCCTATGAAACTTTGCTGACGTAGACACTGGAAAAATCTGAGTAGATCCACATAAGTGCCACGTCAAAACGCATTGTTTTGACTATTTGCAAAAAAATACTTGACCTTTGGTATTTTTTGCAATTTAAACACGACCTATTGATTTTGACAAATTAATACATTTTTTTTTATTGATGAATTTATAGTAATTAATTTATTTAATTTTTAATTAATATTCTAATTTTACATTTTTGATTAATAAATTTTAATTAATTTCACTACTTAAATATTTGCTTTACATGCAACAATTGAAAAATACAAAATTAATTAATCAAATTAAATATAATTTAATTAATTAATAAAAAATATTAATAAAAAAAATTCAAATTAATTAATTAATTAAAAATATAAAATTAATTAAATAATCAAAAATATAAATTTAAAAATATTAATCAAAAATTGAAATTAATTAATTACTGTAAAGTCATCAATAAAACAAAAATTAAGATTTGATTTCAACAAAATCATATATATCATCAATTATTTTATGTATAATTTAATTATAAATTTACTTAATATGTAAATCAATTTAAATAATAAAGTACAATTTTATTTAATTAATTTTATATCAATTAAATGTTCATTATGTAAAATAAGCAATAAAATTTATATTTGATTTAATTAGAAAAATTAATTTTGAACTTCATTACTTAAATATTTGCTTTACATGCATCAATTAAAAAATAAATATTAAATAAAAAATAAAAATTATGTATCAATTTGTCAAAATCAATAGGTCATGCTTAAAATGCAAAAAAAATATCAAAGGTCGTGTATTTTTTACAAATAGTCAAAACAGTGCGTTTTGGCGTGGTGCTTACATGGATTGACTCAGATTTTTCCGGTGTCCACATCGGCAAAGTCTTGACGGATTTTCAACTGGTGTATTGAATTGCAAAAATTAAAAAGTTGGTGAATGACATTGCCAAAATAAAAAAGATATGTCGAAATTGCAAAAAGCACTAAAGGTCGTGAATTTTTTTGTAATTTGCATTTTCTATAATTTTAGTTTTAGTTTAATAATAAAGGAACTTAATTACATTTTCTATAATTTGTAATTTTGATTAAATGATTTAATATATAAAAAATAAATTTATAGAAATTTAATATGCAAACTTAACATTAAAAAAACAAAGTTATGAGAGCTAAAAATTATATTTTCCCAATGATTTTACAACAACCTTGAAAAAACGATACATATAACATAATGGGACAATGAGACCATCAATGTAATTGTCCCATAAGGTAGCTCGTTTAGAGTCAATGATTTACCATTTTGTTACGAGATCAAAACATTAATAGAAAGTATAAATTCAGGGAACTTTTTCAAAAATAATTAAAAAAGAAAAATATTTTAAAAATAATGTTGACTTTTTATTTACAAAAATACTATTTTTTAATTTTTTTTTTCAAAACTAAGATACTCTTAAAAAGACACGTGTTTTTTTCACCAATCTCCTTCTTTTTCTTTTCCTCTCTTTTCTTTTTTCCTCATCGTGGCCATTCGTTTAAAAAAACTATTGTATAAATTGCCCATTATTGATTCTTCTTCAAGACCCAAAACTCCTTCCTCTCAACTTCTCTTTTCTCCACTTGGCTCTTCATTGTCATCCTCTCACCTTAGTCTTAATTTTCACTCCAAAAATTATGTTTTTAATAATACCCACTTGGCAAAAGGTTTGATTTCAAGTCATTGGCTGTTTCTAAATTTATTTTAGCAATTATGAATAAGTTTTTTCAAAATTTTTTAGTTTATTTTCAGTTTTTTTAGCTTATTTTTATTGTGGTTTTTGTTGTTGTTTTGTGATTATTTTTCTAGTTGTTTTTGGCTATTTTTTCTATTTTTTGTTTTTTCTTGGTTTATTTTCAGTTTTTTGAGTTTTTTTTTGTTGTTGTGGTTTTTGTTATTGTTTTTGTGGTTTTTTTTATTATCTTATTATTTATTTTTCTTTTTTCTTGGTTCATTTTCAATTGTTTTAGCTTATTTGTAGTGGTTTTATAGTTATTTTTCTTGTTGTTATATGGTTATCTAAAAAAAAAAACCATAAACAACCAAGAAGCAAAAAAATCAAGAACCTAAAACAACCAGGAACCAAAAACAACCACAAAATAATTATAAAAACAACCAGAAAACAACCAAAAAATGGTTGTCGTTATGGTTTTTTTTTTTTTTTTGGTTTTTTGGTTCATTTTCAGTTTTTTGAGCTTGTTTTGTAGTGATTTTCTAGTTGTTTTCATGGTTGTTTTGAAAACAAAACCATAAAAAAACCTTGAAAACAACCATAGTAAGATAACCTCATAAAAGATAAAGCTGAAGCAACAAAAAACTAAAAATAACCGCCAAAACAACCAAAAAATGTTGTACAAATGAAAAAAATAAGAAAACCACAAACAAACTAGAAAAAATAACCTAAAAAATAACCAGGAAACAATAAATAAATAAATAAATAAAATAAGCAGAGAAGGAAAAAAGAAAAAATAAGGGAATGAATAATACTATAAAAATAAAATATTTATGAAATAATAACAGTAATAATAATAATAACAAGAACAAAAACAAGGAAAACCGTAAAAATGAAAAAGAAGAAGATGAAAAGCATTTCGGTAAACATAAAAAGAAAAAAAAAGCATAAAAGTGGTCAAAGTGTGGTGTATGCTGTAATTTTTCCTAAATTCAATCTCCCATTTTTCCATACTTTCCTTTCAAAAGTCCTAATATAAGGAAGTGAAAAAAAAAAGTCCCATGAAGTTTCCGTATACACAAAGTCCATATTTTGTCATTTATATGGACAAAAATACCCTTTCATCCTCTTTTGTCACATTCCACCTGTAGATTCCATCATACTTTATATTTGGAATAAAGTTTGATTTGGCCCTCAAACTTTTCGCAAAAGTTCAATTTGGTCCAAAATGAACTTTTTTGGTAATCTAGTCCAAAACTTACACTTAATGTATCATTTAAACCCATTTTTGACAATTCATGGTGCGTGTAACACACCTCCTTATAAACTGTAAAAATAGATTAAAAATGATAAAAAAAATAAAAATTAATCGTGAGAATAATTCATAAAAATTGCATAAAACAATCAAACATAAAATTAATTTCTCTTCTTCTTCTTCAACCCAATAAAGTGATCACAACCCAGAATCCAAAACTCTCAACCTCTCATTTCTGCAATTCCCCACAACAAAGCAAAAACGAATAATCCTATTCCATACAGACAAATTTTTAGCAAAACAAAATTTGCTTCTCATTGCTACAACTCCCCCACTACTGCTACTACCCCAATCATGCAAACACAAACACGACGAGCTGCTCCTCCACCATTGTTAACCACCCATCTCCGGAAAAGCTTGCAATCATAATTGATAAATCAAAATCCATAGACAAAATTCATGCCTTTCTTTACCGCCATAATCTCCATCATCACCCAATTCTCAATTTCAAGCTCCAGCACTCTTACTCCTCTATGGGATACCTTAACCTCTTACTCTCTTTAACTAAACTAAGAACCCTAATTTCTTCTTTTATACCTCAATTATCCACGCCCATGCTTTCCACCATCTCCATTACCAAGCCCTTTTCTTTTATACACAAATGCTAACACGTGAAGTTACTCTAAATGTATTTACTTTTTCGTCGATTCTAAAGTCCTGCCCATTAGAACCAGCTAAAACAATTCATGCTCAAGTGATAAAATTTGGTTTTGATTCAGATTTGTATGTGAGGACTTGTTTGGTAGATGTTTATGTAAGAGATAGAGATTTTATGTCCACAAGTAATCTGTTTGATGATATGCCTGAGAAGAGTTTAGTTTTTCATTGACTATGATGATTATTTGTTATGCAAAACACATAATGGTCAAGGAGGCTAGAGTGTTGTTTGATGGATTGGAGGAAAGGGATTTAGTTTGTTGGAATATGATGATTTATGGGTATGTGCAGCATGGATTCGCCAACCAAGGGTTGGTGCTTTTTAGACAAATATTAAAGGCTAAAGTGATCCCTAATGAAGTGACTGTATTGGTTGTTCTGTCTGCTTGCAAGTAGATTGGTGCTTTAGAATAAGGGAGATGAGTTCATTCTTATATTCAAAATAATAGGATTGAGGTTAATTCTCATGTGGCTATTGCTCTAATTTATATGTATAGCAAATGTGGGAGTTTAGAGGATGCCAGGTTGGTTTTTGAAAGGATTAAATATAAGGAAGTTGTTGTTTGGAATTCAATGATTACTGTGAATGCCACACATGGATTTAGTCGAGATGCTTTGCAGTTATTTAATGGCATGTGCAGGCTTGGATACCAATGTAATGATCCGTATTTTTATTTATTAATTTAAAATATGGATTTTTAAGTGATAAAGATTATTTTTGTGAAATTATTATTAAATGAATATTTTAATAAATCTTTATAAATTTTTTAGAATATATATATATATATATATATATATATATATATATATATATATATATATATATATATAATTGGTGGTAGAGTTTAAAATTGTTGTGGGTTGGATTTTTATTAATTTAATATTATATATATTTAAAAAAGAAAATCTTTCTTTTTTTTTCTTCTTCTTCTTCTTCTTCTTTTCCTTCCTCTTCTTTTCTTCTTCCCTTTCCCGTAGCCACCATCTCCATCCACTGTCACTACGCCAGCCAGCCACCACCGGTTGTTGGTCAACCCCAGACAACATCGCCAACAACCACCTTCCTTCGGCCACTTGCTCTTCTTCTTCTTTGAGTTTTTCCGACCAACCGAGACAAAATGGGTTGTTGTCGTCGGCTCCATCGTTGCCGTTGGTCTCATTGGATTCATCTCTAGGCAACATTTCTCCTCCATCAATAGACCCGATCTACGCTGGCAGCCACCTCGATTTGAGGTAAAATGTTTTATGCAATTCTGGCCAATTTCTCTTAATTGAGTTAAAATTAGGCTTGGTTGTGTTTAGATGAAATGAACTTGGAGTTGAGATCATTCTATTGATGTATCTTTCATAATTTTCTGAGATTGTTGGACTTTCAGGTACTATTCCGGTGTTCGGTTGTTACTGTCCCATCACTGTTCCAACCCTGGTGTTTTATATTTTTATTAAATACTATAAATTGTGTAGATTAAACTTTGTAAAAAGAGTTTTATAAAATTAGTTTTAGAATTTGAGATATGATTTTTTGAAAGAAATTATGTTAAATGTATTTTTAAAAAATATATATTATTATGATTATTATTATTATTATTATTATTGTTGTTGTTGTTGTTGTTGTTGTTGTTGTTGTTGTTTATTTAGTTTTAATTAAATTTAAAGTTGTTTAACATGTTTAATACTGATTTTAAGTAATAAGAGTTTGAAAATAATTTTTAATAAGTAAATGGTATTTTTAATTAATTGGAAGTAATTTTGGGAAATATATATATATAATGAATTATTATTATTATTATTAAAAGCTTAAATAAGCACTTTAAGATTTTATTATATATTTGAGTTTTTTAAATAGTTTATTTATATTTAACCAGTTTTAAATTTATTGATTTTGGTTATGTTAAATGAGAGTTTTATTTAAGGAACTGAAAAATGGTTTTTTCTTTGTATTTTAATTATTTAAATGAATTAAATTATATTTTATGATACATTAGTAAATTTGAGCAAAATTATATTATTTTTATGTGTGTATTATGTTGGTTCTCTGTTGGGCATAAAGTGTAGTTCGGGATCCCAACTCGAATTGTTGAGTTGTGAGATTTTAGAAGTATTGTTTTAGACAGAAAGGGTTCTACTTTTAGTAGAGAGATGTTCGTTTTACAGAAAAGACTCTGTCGAATTTTTGGTAAATTTCTCGTAAAACGTGAAATCGATATGTACTAATTTTTGAGTTTAATTAGAATTGTGTCTTAGATAGAGTCTCTTCCTTAGAAATCTAGAATGTATAAAGTTAGGATTTTAATTCTATTTGTCTTTTATTATTTTTCCTATAGCCACACCAGGAGCTAGGCCTCCAAGACAGGGCTAGACGAATTATCACTGAGGAGCGCATTCCACCTGTGAGTTAATTTTATAAAATGTCTATTGAGATATATATATAAATGAGAGTTTTTATGCAATAATGATAATAATAAAGTTGAACAACACACAATATATATATATATATATATATGTTGAATTATGTTTATGAATATTTTTGCAAGCATGATTATTTTATTATTGTTAAGAGCTTTGGAAATGCATTAGCTTGTTTTCATTTTATTATTTTTAAGGATTTTGGAAATGTGGCATAAATATTATTGTGGATTTAATTAGTGGGAATTATTTTATAAACCACATGAGATACTTATTCTATGATTATTGGAAAGATGTTTTAGCTATTAAAGTTGCAATATAAATTTAACTACGATTACAAATATTATTGTTGTGAGCGTGATTTATTGACTTTATTACAGCCGAGGATTTTAAGAAGATGTTTTACCTTAATTTCATTTGATTTGATTTTATTTCAATTATTTTATATATGAGATAAGTATGTTTTTGGAGAAATTAGTACAACGTGCTACCTAGTGGGTGTCACCAGGACCACGTGCACATTGGTTAAGATCTCAAGTGTAAGAATATGTGGATTAGCTTGGTTGTTCTCTCGGGCGGTGTTATGGTTGTGGCTGGGTGGAGCGTGTGCTCTTGGGCAAAGTATGAATTGAGCTCGGTGGAGCTAGTGCTCTCGGGCCGAAAATGAGATGTAACTCGGTTGGACTTGCTCTCAAGACATCAATAAAGGATGAAGTGATTGGACTACGACTGTAATTTGGTTGAGCTTGCCCTCGGGATGGCAGTCACTTGGATTAATGAGAGTCAAAAGGCTATTATTAATGATTTAGGTGTTCTACCATGCTTTCCGCTAAAAGAAATAATTTATATGATTTTGTACGATAATTTTTATATTAAAGTGAATGGTGAATTTTGGAAAGGATTTTATATAAAAATAATTGAGTAAAGTAAATGATTTAAAATAATTATATTTATTTTACTTTATTTTTGTCTTAAAAGGAGTTTTAATAAATGTTTTAAAATCAATATGCATTTTATAAAATCGATTCACTCAGTGAGGTCTGACTTCGCTCAACTATTTTTCAAGATTCAGGGAGTTTTCTGTTAGTTCTCCATCTCTATGCCGAACTCATTATTCACCGGCTGATTTATGTAAATCTTAGTATAACTTTTCTTTATATTTCTTAGTCACTGCAGTAGTAGTACATTCTTGTAGTTGTAATACGTTCTTGTGTAGTAGCGCTATGACAACTTTAACAGACATTATGTGTTTGGGTTGTTTGTTTAAATATTTTATGATGATGTTTATGAAGGATTTCTTTAAAGTTTTAATTATGAGGTAAATTTGTGGTTATGTTTTATATGAATTTTATGCTTTAAGCTTGCTACGGGTTTCAGATTCTTATGAATTCTCGTTCCCTAGCACCGGTCATGATCCTCAGGTTTGGGTCGTGACAAAGTTGGTATCAGAGCCTAGGTTTTGTATGGTTTGACCTAGGTTGGTAGAGTTTGAGTTTTCTTTGAAACTACTGTAGTAATTAGGTTCGATTATGTCTTCGAAAAGTCTTCCTTGCTTTTTTCTACATAACCGTTAGGATATCTGTGTGCTATCTGAATTGTGTGTTTTATTTCTTTTCTCTTTTCAGTATAAGGAGGAGAGCGTGAGTCACTGCACTGGCCCACGGGGCCGATGATAGAGAGTCTTATCAAGATGAAGTTCTGCCCCCTGTACCGCCAGTTAGGCCTAAGGGTAGGGGTAGACCTGGAAGGGCCACTGGTTGCAGTAGACAACATGATGACAGACCTGCGACTTAGGGTTTTGTTGCTACCAATGCACCAGGAGTTCAGTAGGGTGCGACAACAATACCCCAGGCTATACCACCTATGCAACCTTTATTTCAGCAAGGAGCTCAAATTATGTCAGACCCAGAAGTAGCAGTATTTTATGCTAGAGTTGGCAGGATCTCTTTTGATGATATGTTGGATCTGTTGGATTTTCTTCATATTATTGAGTTGAGGACTCGGATGGTGTATACTAAGTATCAGAGGATGCTCATTGTAGAGTTATCTGTCGAGGGGGCAACAATGGAATGGTTGTCTCAGCATTATGCCACTTTGGATTGTTATAGTAAAGTCATGAATTTTAGAATTCCTGGTGAGGAAAAATTCAAGTTCTTTGGTGATAGGAGTTCTGCACCTCAAAATCTTATCTTTGCCATTACGACAAGAAAGATGCTTAAAAAGGGGTCTCAAGAATACTTGGCTTTGGTCAGGGACACAGCTGCAGAATATAAATCTATTTCAGATGTTCCTGTAACTTATGAGTTTCCTGATGCCTTTCTTGTTGAATTGTCAGGTTTACCACCTTATGGAGAGATAGAATTTTTCATTGATATGGTTCCAGACACAACTCCTATCTCTATACCACCGTATAGGATGGCTCCTGCAGAGTTAAAGGAGCTTAAGGACTAGTTGTAAGAGTTGTTGGAAAAGGGTTTCAGTAGACCCAGTACTTCTCCTTGGGGTGCACCAGTGTTGTTTGTAAAGAAGAAGGATGGTACACTTAGATTGTATATCGACTATAGAGAATTGAACAAGATGACTTTCAAGAACAAGTATCCTCTTCTGAGGATAAATGATTTGTTTGATCAGCTTCAAGGTACACAGTTCTTCTCTAAGATAGACTTAAGATTGGGTTATCACCAGTTGCAGATTAGAGAAGCAGACATTTCTAAAATGATGTTTCATACAAGATATGGCCACTATGAGTTTATGGTGATGTCTTTTGGATTAACCAATGCACTAGTATCTTTTATGGACTTGATGAATAGGGTGTTCAAACCATTTTTGGATCAGTTTGTGATAGTATTCATTGATGATATACTGGTATATTCAAAGAGCATGGAAGAGAATGTGCATCACTTCAGAACAATGTTACAGACACTAAGGGAACATCAGCTTTATACTAAGTTCTCTAAATGTGATTTTTGGCTTGAAAGTGCAACATTCCTTGGGCATATAATGTCTAAGGATGGAATTCAAGTAGATCCGCAGAAGATTGAAGCAGTGTCTGAATGGCCTAGACCTACATCAGTCACGGAGATTCGGAGTTTCTTAGGTTTGGCAGGGTTTTATAAGGGGTTTATTCAGGATTTCTCAAGGATTGCAGCCCCTGCAACCCGCTTAACTCAGAGAATGTGAAATTTGTGTGGTAAGAAGAATGTGAAAATAGCTTTCAACTCCTAAAGAAGAAGTTGACCACGGCACCAGTGTTGACTTTGCCTAATGGAGTATTGATGCAGAATGGTAGACTAGTAGCTTATGCTTCTAGACAATTGAAGAAGCACGAGCACAACTATCCTACTCATGACCTAGAAATAGGCGTTGTTATCTTCGCTCTCAAGATTTTAGGACATTGTCTGTATAGGGTGACTTGTGAGATTTTCATTGATCATAAGAGTCTGAAATATATTTTTCAGCAAAGAGATCTGAATTTGAGACAAAGAAGATGGTTGAAACTTTTGAAGGATTATGGCTGTAATATTTTGTACCATCCAGGTAAGGCTAATGCTCCCGGGTCGAAAATGAGATGTAAGTCGGTTGAGCTTGCTCTTGGGACGGTAGTCACTTGGATTAAAGAGAGTTGAAAGGTTATTAGAATTGATGGTTTAGGTGTTCTACCATGCTTTCTGCTAAAAGAGATAATTTATATGATTTTGTACGAGAATTTTTATATTAAAGTGAATGGTGAATTTTGGAAAGGATTTTATATAAAAATAATTGAGTAAAGTAAATGATTTTAAATAATTATATTTATTTTACTTTATTTTTTCTTAAAAGGGCTTTTAATAAATGTTTTAAAACTAGCATGCATTTTATAAAATTGATTCACTCAGTGAGGTCTGACTCCCCTCTGCGCCGAACTCATTCTTCACCGGCTGATTTATGTAAATCTTAGTATAACATTTCTTCATATTTCTTAGTCGCTGCAGTAGTAGTACATTATTGTAGTTGTAATATGTTCTTGTGTAGTAGCGCTAGAACAACTTTAATAGACATTATGTGTTTGGGTTGTATGTTTAAATATTTTTGTGATGATGTTTATAAAGGATTTCATTAAAGTTTTAATTCTGAGGTAAATTTGTGGTTGTGTTTTGTATGAATTTTATATTTTAGCTTGCTTCGGGTTTCAGATTCTTATGAATTCCCATTCCCTAGCGTTGATCACGATCCTCGGGTTTGGGTCGTGACAAAATTAGTATCAAAACCTAGGTTTAGCATGGTTTGACCTAGGTTGGTAAAGTTTGAGTTTTCTTTGAAACTATTGCAGCAATTAGGTTTGATTATATCTTCAAAAAGTCTTCTTTGCTTTTAAATTTCTATATAACTGTTAGGATACTGTGTGCTATCTGAATTATGTTTTTTTTATTTCTTTTCTCTTTTCAGTATGAGGAGGAGAGCACGAGTCGCTCCACTGGACAACGAGGTCGATGACAGAGAGTTTTATCAAGATGAAATTCTACCCCCTATACAGCCAGCTAGCCGTAGGGGTACAGTAGACTTGGAAGGGCCACTGGTCACTGTAGACAGTAGGATGATGAACCTGTGGCTTAGGGTTTTGTTATTGTCGATGCACCAGGAGTTCAGCAGGGTTCATCAACTATACCCTAGGTTGTACCACCTATGCAACCTTTATTTCAGTAAGGAGCTCAGATTATATCAGACCCAGAAGCAGTAGTATTTTATACTAAGTTGGCAGGATCTCTTTTGATGGTACATTAGATTCGCTGGATTTTCTTCATGTTATTGAGTTGAGGACTCGGACGGCGTATATTCAGTATCAAAGGATGCTCATTGTAGAGTTATCTGTCGAGGGGGCAGCAATGGATTAGTTGTCTTAGCATTATGCCACTTTGGATTATCGTAGTAAAGTGGTGAATTGTAGAATTCCTGGTGAGGAAGAATTCAAGTTCTTTGGTGATAGGAGTTCTACACCTTAGAATCATATCTCTGCCATTACGACGAGAAAGATGTTTAACAAGGGGTGTCAAGAATACTTGGCTTGGGTCAGGGACACAACTGTAGAATAGAAATCTATTTCGGATGTTCCTGTAGCTTATGAGTTTCCTGATGAAGTACCGGGTTTACCACCTCACAGAGAGATATAATTTTGCATTAATGTGGTTCCAGACACAACTCCTATCTCTATGCCACCTTATAGGATGGCTCCTGTAGAGTTAAAGGAGCTTAAGGACCAGTTGCAAGAGTTCTTGGAAAAGGGTTTCAGTACTTCTCCTTGGGGTGCACCACTGTTGTTTGTAAAGAAGAAGGATGGTACACTCAGATTGTGTATCAACTATAGAGAATTAAACAAGATGACTGTCAAGAATAAGTATCCTCTTCTGAGGATAGATGATTTATTTGATCAGCTTCAAGGTGCACAATTCTTCTCTAAGATCGAATTGAGATTAGGTTATCACCAGTTGTGGATCAGAGAAGCAGACATTTCTAAAACGGCGTTTCATACAAGATATGACCACTATGAGTTTATGGTGATGTCTTTTGGATTAACCAATGCACCAGCAACTTTTATGGACTTGATGAATAGGGTGTTCAAACCATTTTTTTATCAGTTTATGATAGTATTCATTGATGATATATTGTTGTATTCGAAGAGCATGGAAGAGAATGTGCGTCACTTGAGAACAGTATTGCAGACACTAAGGGAACATTAACTTTATGCTAAGTTCTCTAAGTGTGATTTTTGGCTTGAAAGTGTAGCATTCTTTAGGCATGTAGTGTCTAAGGATGGAACTCAAGTAGATCTGCAGAAAAGATTGAAGCAGTGTCTGAATGGCCTAGACCGACATCAATCACGGAGATTCGAAGTTTCTTGGGTTTGATAGGGTATTATAGTAGGTTTGTTCAAGATTTCTTGAGGATTGCAGCCCCTATATCCCACCTAACTCAGATGAAATTTGTGTGGTCAGAAGCATGTGAAAATAGCTTTCAACTCCTAAAGAAGAAGTTGACCATGGCACCAGTGTTGACTTTGCCTAATGGAGTAGACAAGTTTACTATGTATTGTGTTGCTTCTAGAGTTGGCCTGAGATGTGTATTAATGCGGAATGGTAGAGTAGTAGCTTATGCTTCTAGACAATTGAAGAAGCACGAGCAGAACTATCCTACTCATGACCTAGAAACGGTCGCTGTTATCTTTGCTCTCAAGATTTGGAGACATTGTTTGTATGGGGTGACTTGTAAGATTTTCACTGATCATGAGAGTCTGGAATATATTTTTCAGCAGAGAGATATGAATTTGAGACAAAGAAGATGGTTGAAACTTTTGAAGGATTATGGCTATAACTTTTTGTACCATCCAGGCAAGGCTAATATAGTGGCAGATGCTTTGAACAGGAAGTCTTCGGGTAGTCTTGCTCATATTGGTGTGGAAAGGAGACATTTGATCCAAGAGATGCACAAGTTAGTAGACCAAGGATTGAGGATGAGGATAACCAAGTTAGGGGGATTGATAGCCAAGTTTAGAGTGAGATCGATATTGAGGGATAGGATCAAGGTAGATCAAAGCCGAGATCTTGATTTGTTAGAGCTTATGGAGAAAGTTTATGAAGGGAAGTATACTGATTTTAATATTGATGATGAAGGTGTTTTTTGGATTAGTAGAAGATTGTGTATTCCTAATGTGGACAATTTGAGAGAAGAGATCTTGAAGGAAGCTCATTATGCAGCTTATAGTGTACATCATGGTTCTACCAAGATGTACCACAACATAAAGAATATTTATTGGCGGGATGGAATGAAGAAAGATGTAGCAGAAGTTGTTTCCAAGTGCTTGACATGTCAATAGGAAAACTTCAGCCTCTTCCGATTCCTGAGTAAAAATGGGAGAGAATCACCATGGATTTTGTGACAGGGTTACCTTGTTCATAGGATGGATATGATTCACACACACACACACACACACACACACACACACATATATATATATATATATATATATATATATATGTTGAATTATGTTTATGAATATTTTTGCATGGATGATTATTTTATTATTGTTATGAGCTTTGGAAATGCCTTAGCTTGCTTTCATTTTATTATTGTTAAGGATTTTGGAAATGTGGCATAAATATTATTATGGATTTTATTAGTGGGCATTATTTTATAAACCACATGAGATACTTATTCTATGATTATTGGAAAGATGTTTTAGCTATTAAAGTTGCAACATAAATTTAACTACGAATACATATATTATTATTGTGAGCGTGATTTATTGACTTTATTACTACCGAGGATTTTGAGAAGATGTTTTACTTTAATTTCATTTTATTTGATTTTATTTCAATTATCTATATATGAGATAAGTATGTTTTTGGAGAAATTGGTAGAACGTGCTAACTAGTGGGTAAGGGTGGGCAAAAATAACAGAGAACCGAACCGACCCTATTCAGTTAGGTTCGGTTCGGTTTGTTTATAATTTTTTAAATTTTGGTTTGAACCGAACATAACCGAAGTTAGTTCGGTTTCGGTTTTTGAAAGTAAAAACCAAACCGACATAATCAATATATATATATATATATATATATATATATATATTCCCAATTTCTTGTTTTTTCATTTTTGTAATTTATTTTTGTAATTTTTTTTGATAAATTTAGTTTATCATAATTATTATGATCTTTCATGTCATATTTAAAAAAGCCCATTTAAAGTTCAAACCGAAATTTTAACTGAACTGAACCAAAATATTTTGGTTCGGTTTTTAAAATTTTTTACATAAACCGAACCGAACTAAAATACTATTCATTTCGGTTTTGTATATTTGTAAACCGAATTAAACCGAACCGACACATGCCCAACCCTACTAGTGGGTGTCACTAGGACCACGTGCACACTAGTTGAGATCTCGAGTATAAGAATATATGGATTAGCTCGGCTGAGGTTGTTCTCTCGGGCGGTGTTATGGTTGTGGCTCGATGGAGCATATGCTCTCGAGCAGAGTATGAATTGAGCTTGGTGGAGCTAGTGCTCTTGGGCCGGAAATGATATGTAACTCGGTTGAGCTTTCTCTTGGGACATCAATAAAGGATGAAGTGATTAGATTGCGGCTGTAACTCGGTTGAGCTTGCTCTCGGGACGGCAGTCACTTGGATTAAAGAGAGCCGAAAGGTTATTAGAATTGATGGTTTAGGTGTTCTACCATGCTTACCACTAAAAGAAATAATTTATATGATTTTGTACAATAATTTTTATACTAAAGTGAATGGTGAATTTTAGAAAGGATTTTATATAAAAATAATTGAGTAAAGTAAATGATTTTAAATAATTATATTTATTTTAATTTATTTTGTTTTAAAAAGGGTTTTAATAAATGTTTTAAATCCAACATGCATTTTATAAAATTGATTCACTTAGTGAGGTCTGACTCCACTCAACTATTTTTCAGGATTCAGAGAGTTTTCTGTTAGTTCTCCATCTCTACGCCGGACTCATTCTTCACCAGCTGATTGATGTAAATCTTAGTATAACTTTTGTTCATATTTCTTAGTCGCTGCAGTAGTAGTATGTTCTTATAGTTGTAATACGTTCTTGTGTAGTAGCGCTATGACAACTTTAATATACATTATATGTTTGGGTTGTATGTTTAAATATTTTTATGATGATGTTTATGAAGGATTTCTTTAAAGTTTTAATTATGAGGTAAATTTGTGGTTATGTTTTGTGTGAATTTTATGCTTTAGGCTTGCTATGGGTTTTCGGATTGGTGTGAATTCCCATTCCCTAGCGCCGGTCATGATCCTTGGGTTTGGGTCGTGACAACCAACCTACTGATATAACCTTTATTGGCATCTTGAATGCTTGTGGTCATGCTGGTTTACTTAGTGAAGGAAGGGAGCTTTTCTGTTGTATTTATCATTATCTACTGAATGATAACATACAACTTTATGAAATTATTGTCATGTGAAGGGAAACATTCTTATTGAATAGGGAAATCATAATCAGAGATCAGCCCCCTTGATTCTTCAATATGTGAATGGAGTTTGGTTTGGCTAAAAATTGAGTTGGGTTTCATTATTCCACCAGCGAGGGTCCAAATTTGAAGAAGTAGAGGAAATGAAACGATGAATGAAAGAAGGTGAAACAATAGAAGGTGGAGAAGGAGAGAAAGGGAGGGAAAAGAGAAGTGATTCAAGGGAAAGAGATTGAGAAGGAAGTTTTGGGTTAATTATACTGATAATTTTTTTTTAATTGTGGACGTACCTTCAAGTGGAGGTGTATTGCACGCTCCATGAATTGTTAGAAAATGGGTTTAAATGACACATTAAGTGCAAGTTTTGGGTTGAACTGTCGAAAAGGTTATTTTGGGCCAAATTCAACTTTCACGAAAAGTTTGAGAGCCAAATCGAACCTTATTTCTTTATATTTTTATGGGGAAAAGGTGCAAACCTCTGACCCTTCCCCTTACACTTTATTTTATTCATGTGGTCCTATTAGTATTTTTTATTTTTTATTTTTTTAAATGGCAGACCAACATGTTTTGGTCTATTGGTATGAAAATATATTGTATAGTCTTAATGGTGGATCTGTGTGTCTGTTTTTTTTTAACTAGTGGATTTTGTTTTGTTATTTTGTTATCATTTATCAAATTTTTAAATTTTTTACATTATGTCCAATATTGTGAATATCTATTTTAACTATGGTAAATAAATCTTTTAATTCTGATATTATGTACAAGGGCGGAATTAGAAGTAAAAGTATGGGAGTCCATAATTAAATTATAATAGAATAAGGGTGAAATTTCAATAGAAATAAAAGGATTAAAGTAAAAATATATACAAGTTTGGGGGGAAAACATTAAATTTATATAAAAATTTAAAGTAATTTTTTGAAATAAAAAATACCCTTAACTTGGTTCTACCCCTAATTATGTAGATGGGGAGATGAACACCATTTTATAACTTTGACCTTGATTACATTAAATATTAAAAATATATATATGAAGCAGTTTGCGTATATGCATATAAGCATAATTTTTTGTGCTTGAATTGAAAAAATATTAAATTATGGACTATTGTTGATAGATGATGATGATGAAATTAGGAGGATCTTACGTTATATTAGGAAGGCATAATACATCCACAAACACATGAACTATCACACATTTGTCACTTTGACACCTGAACTTTGACTTTTGCCAATTTAACACCTGAACTTGCTTATTACCTCACATATAAACACTTGAACTATAACAAATTTGTCACTTTGACACCTGAACTTTGATTTTTACCAATTTAACACCTAAACTTACTTATCACCTCACATATAAAACACCTCTCTGTACAGGTGGCAAGACGCGTGTGATGAATTCTTATTGAGCGTGTTATAGACAAAAAAATGCCAACGTGGGAAAATAAAATTTTAATTAATAAAATTTTTTTAATTGAAGTAGTATATGACATAAAGTGTTCTTTTAGCCTACTCACCTTGTTTATTCCACTACGTCTTCTTCACCTTGCAGAGTCTTCTTTATCCTTGCCTTCTTCCTTGTCTTCTTCATCCTTGTCTTCTTGCATATGAAGGATCGAGA
>CATIWK010180772.1:0-23308 GCA_949634005.1 Mallotus japonicus
CATGGCGTTAAGTTGCTCAATTGAACAACCTTGAGAGTAAGGATCTGAGTTTTGGCATTCGACAGTAGCGTGCCCTGCTCCACATAGTTCACAACAAAACACCTGGGAGGGATGTCCCGCAAAATTCAACTTCTCCAATTTCTTGGTTAGTGAATCTAACTTGGCGTTTACCGTGCTGAGACCATCAATTTTATAAAGTCCAGCAGCCTTTCTGGGTTGATTTCTCTCTCCGTGCCACTGATAATTATTTGAGGCCATCTTTTCCAGGAGTGCATATGCATCCTCTGGGGTTTTGCTCATAAAAGAGCCTTGTGCAGTTACATCAATTGTGATTTGTAAGGACTCAGATAGTCCCTGATAAAAAGTCTGCATCAGTAGCCAATCTGGTATTCCGTGGTGAGGACAGTTCCGTTGCAGATCTTTGAACCTTTCCCATGCTTCATACAGAGACTCTCCATGCTGCTGCTTGAACCCTGCTAAATCTTGACGGTACTTTGCAGTTTTGCCGAGAGGATAATATTTGGTCAGGAATGCCTTGGAAAGCAGATCCCATGAAGTGATCGAATTCGGCGTTAATGAGCTGAGCCATAGCTTGGCTTTATCCCTTAAAGAAAAAGGGAACAACCTGAGTCTGATTGCATCCGCTGAGACTCCGTTCATCCTAAAAGTGTCGCAGATGTCCAGGAATGAAGCCAAATGTGCATTCGGATCTTCTGAGGGTAGTCCTGCAAATTGGTATTGCGAGACCATTTGTATGTAAGCCGATTTTATCTCGAAATTATTAGCTTCTATGCTTGGCTTTACAATGTAGGTCTGACTTCCTGTAAGGGAAGGTACTCCATAATCCTCCAGGGCTTTAGCTGGATTGGCTTGAGCTCCCTGATCAGCCATTGTTTTAGCTTTATCCTTCTTCTCCTTACGGATTTTCCTGCAAGATCTTTCGATTTCAAGGTTGATTTCCTCTAGCTCAAAATGTCGTGATCTGGTTTGCATAAACTGAGCTCAGGTACCTGCAAATCAAATCGAAAGATCAAACTCAACAGAAATAAAAGAATATACTAGTCTC
Organism: Mallotus japonicus; assembly: GCA_949634005.1. Lineage (NCBI taxonomy): Eukaryota > Viridiplantae > Streptophyta > Magnoliopsida > Malpighiales > Euphorbiaceae > Mallotus > Mallotus japonicus. Next base: position 1,067 of record CATIWK010180772.1, read on the forward strand.
ACAGAACAAAAACCTATTCTAATGTAGAATTCCGAATTGCCTCCCCGGCAAAGGCGCCAAAAACTTATTAGGCGTTCCGCAAGTGTACGAATCGAATAAGTAGTATATGATAAGTAGAGTTATCGTCTCACAGAGAGGAATTTGATTCTAGCACTAAGTGTGATTGTTATTCTTATGAGCTAATAAGTTAATGATTGAAAGTGAATTAAACTACTAATTGAATAAGCATAAGAATGATAATTAAAGCAAATAAATGAATAAAATGAACAATATTGGAAAACAGAGCCCAGAGATCGCTTCACACAGGGCCCTTCTTGATTTAGAGGATTATATTAACCAAGTTATCAATTTCAGTTAAGGGTAGAATGTTCTTTAATTCCTGAGGCTTCTTTCGAAGTCACTTAGGCACATCTAGTATAAACGCAGCCTACTTTCGTGGTCAGACGAATTACCTAGATTCTTAAGTTCTATAACACCCTATTAATCCCCAAAGGGCTTGTCTACTTTCGTGATCAAGTGGTCCTAAGTAAGACAGGTTTAATGAGCCGAAGAACCATGCAACTTTCGTTGTCACAAGTTCAACCACAAGCATGCATTCAGTTAGGTCTTTACTAAACACAAGAAATTAAGCAATCCTGAATTATAAACTTAATAGAAATAACTTGAATTAAATGAATCCAAACAAGAAGAAGTCCTAGCTACACGTCTCCAAACTCTAAGGAGTTTAGCCGGACATAATGCTAATCAATAATCAAAAGAATAATCAATAATGAATGAATAATCAACAATGTAAGATTTTCTCTGTTTTTGTATGAAATCTCTGTTTTTCTCTGAAACTTCTTTTCTCCTCCCAGCCGTCCTTTTTTCCTTTAGGGTTTGTTTTCTTTTCCCTTTATACCCTGGTTCTTCCAGCTTCCTTATCTTTCCATCTTTGAATTCCGAAATCCTCGCTATGATTGACCTGGAAATCCCTAAGAAACAGGGATTCTAAAACCAATCGGACACGCCCTGGATATGCTGAATGACACGGGTTGGAATCAAAGTTGAGGGTCGAACAAGGGGCATGCTCACCACCCGTGTCATCTTGATTCTCCGCACACGGAGCTAAGGACACGGTCCGTGTCACTTCCCGTGTCATAACATCTCTTCTGCCTCTTCTAGCATTCCTTCACACGGCTTGGAATATGGATAACACGATCCGTGTGCGCTAAGGCTTCCGCACACGGGTGACTTGCACGGGCCGTGTTGTTCTTTTCTCACCCGTGGAATTGGAGATGGCCTCTACGATGGCTTGCTGATGGGCTTCAGTCCTGACTTAGCTCCTATTCTTCAGACCCAATAATAACAACCTGATTTTAACATTAAATCCACAAATTAGGCTTGCTCTATATAGAAATGCAAAATGGGTGAAAATGTTAGCTTAATATGAAAATGCATTATGATTAACACATGATTGGAATAAAAACAGTGATTATTAAGACAATAATTACTATAAAATATATATATATATATATATAAATATGCACAACATGTAGTCTATGATTAATTTGTTTTTTTACAAAGTAAATCTTACTTTATTAATAACCACCATTGGATGGTTTCATAGACTGTCATCCAATGGTAATAAGCATAAAGTGAAAACAAAGTAATTAAAAATCAAAGTCATGCTAGAATTTCCCTAAGAATAATATTATTAAATTTAAAATATCTTCTCACTTTTATTTTATCCACATAATAATAATATATATATATACACACACACTTAACATATTAAAATACACTACACCAATAATGATAATCAATTAAATAATCAAATATTAATTAACACTAATTAATCCCAAAATATTATTAATAATATTAAATAATACATAACAATAAAATTAAGTTTTTAAATTTCAAATTAACAATAATGCCATAATATAATAAAATAAATAATTAACACTAGAAGTTAATTTAATTTCACAAAATAATCATAATATCACAAATAAATAAAATAATTATTAACACTGCAAATCCCAGAAATTAATTTTATAATTTATAAAAATTCGGGTTATAACAATACAAGAGAATGCCTATAGGAGTCCACCTCATATGTGTTGATAAGGAAGAGGCTTGGAAGATCATAGAAGCAGTTCACGAGGGCGTATGTGAACCACACATGAACGGAACAGTTTTAATTAAAAAGATCACTCTTCAAGGGTATTTTTGGCTAATAATGGAAACAGATTGTGTGAAGTATGTGAAGAAGTGTCATAACTACCAGGTGTATGGTGATGTGAGCCATTTGCCTTCCATGGAACTTTGGGGATTGACTTCTCCTTGGCCTTTTGCAGCTTGGGGGATTGATATAATCGGAGAGATAAGACTGAAGGCATCCAATGGTCATCGGTATATTGTAGTAGCAATTGATTACTTCTCCAAGTAGGTTGAAGCAGAATCATTCACCACTGTTGGGTCAAAGCAGATGGTGAGATTTATAGAGAAGAACATAATCTACCAGTATGGGTTGCCTCATCATGTTGTTACTGACAATGGTGTTTAGTTCAAAGCTGAGACAACTACTTTGTTGAGAAAATATAAAATTGAGCATCATAAGTCTTCCCCGTACAGACCATAAGCTAACGGTGCAGTGGAAGCGGCAAACAAGAATGTGAAGAGAATCTTCTCAAAGACACTGAAGAACTATAAAGATTGGGTAAATTATTTACAGTTTGCACTGTGGGGATACAGGACCACTGCCAGAACATCAACTGGGGTTACGCCATATTCTCTAGTGTACGGGTGTGAAGCTATACTGCCAATAGAGGTTGAGATTCAATCATTGAGGGTTCTTCTCGAATCCAAAATTCCTAAGTATCAGTGGGTAGAAAGCTGATTGGCACAGCTGGCACTGTTGGATGAAAAGAGAATGAAAGCTATGTACCACTCTCAGTTGTATCAGAAAAGGATAGCTCAAGCTTATAATAAGAAAGTCAAGCTTGACAAGATCAAAGAAAGTGACCTGGTCTTGAAGCTTACTCGACCGATCAAGATTGATCCTAGAGGGAAGTTCAAGCCAAACTGGGAAGGTCCATATCTAGTGAAGAAACTATTCTCCAAGGGCGCCGCTATCCTATTTGATTTAGAGGGAAATGAGTTTAGAGAGCCTATCAACCTCGACAAGCTCAAGAAATACTTTCTGTAAAGTTTCGCTAGGGAGAAAACCTCGAAAAGAGGCTGCCTAGGCAAAAGTTGGAGACTAGAAAAGTAAAAAATTAAAAAAGTCCTGTTGGATTGAAACCTTGAAAAATGCGGTCTAGGCAAAAGTAAAGGACATAAAAGGAGAGAGAGAGATAAAAACAGTTAGTTGAAAAACTTGCAAGGGCAAGCCAACTAATGACAGGAGATATGTAAGAAGCAAAATGTATAGTCGCTTTGTGCTTAATTTAAATGGAATGGATTGCCTTTAGTATTGTTAAACATTTGCATTAAATGCTTATTACATACTGTTTAACTGGAAAAGGAAACTTCATCCAACAAAAAAGCAGATAAAGACTAAATTACATGAACTAAAATTACCTTCTTTTCTTTTGAATCCCTTTGGCACTTGATGCTTGCAATGCCCTTGTCATTCTATTTCTCATAAATTCATCCATTTCCATTTGCTGAAGCTGAATCCACGCCTTATACTGGTCATCAGTGGACTGATCCCTATTATAATTAATGAACCTCAGAATAAATCTATGGGGCCAAGTTGCAATCAGATTGTTAAGAAAATTATGAGAAAGAGGTCCTCCCTCAAATTCGTGTACAAGCTTTGTGATCCGCTGTTTCTACCCATATTGCCTATAAAGCCGTGCGGGGTTGTAAAATGTAGCAAAATGAAGGCCAGCTAAAGGAACACAGTAGGTATAAGACCGAAGGGTCATATGCTGTAATCTCCACCACGGGCACATCCATTGAATCAGAGTGTTAGGGAATGTGGACAACCAATTTCGAAGATCTTCTGGAATGGGATGCAGTCTTCTGGTGCGGCAATGCTTAGCCTGATAGCGCATAATGTCTCTGGGTGGTTCAAGTAACCTCAACTTCTCATGAAAGCATGCCTGTAAAATGATGAATGGGTAAAGGTGATGGAAAAGTAGAAAATGACAAAAGTGAGAAGAAATCTAACCTCCAACAGCAAGGGACTCCTTGAGAATCATCGGGTTTCTGAGAAATTATCAAGCCCGATGATGGTCTCTGCTAAGATGAGAGGGAAAGGATTGAAGCCTTCTTCCACTTGATCCAGAATGTGAAGAATCTTAGAATTACAATTGCTAGATGGTGAAACAAGCAAGAACTGGGTATATAAGCAGAGGGCAATCATTCGAGGCCAGTACACCTCATTCTTATCTACAAACATAACAGTCTCGAGAAAGGAGCTTATCAAAACTTCATTACTTGAGATATGCTGAAGAGAAGATTGGGGTGAAATGTTGAACAGTTTAGCCATCTAATATTGGATGAAGTGTAGATCTAGGGATTCGATCGAGGGAATTGCAATCTGATGAGCGGAATCAATCTGTGAACCCAAGATAGCTTCAAATTCTTCTGGCAAGGGGCATAGCTCAATAGTGTTGAATCTGAAAACATGTTTCTGAGGATCCCAGAACTGAGCAAGAACATGGAGGGAGGGGAAATTGATCTTCCTAGCATGCATAGATCGGAAGATAGATACATTGAACGGCTCCATTCTGACCCATGATTCACCATCCAGACTCTTCAAGATCAGCTGCAGTTGTTTCAAGCTTCTTTCAGTCATGTTCAGAGGTTGGGGTGCTGTTTAAAGAGAGAAGAGTGAAAGAAAAGTCGCAAGAATGAAGAATTGGAGATTTTGAAGAGGATTTAGGGATTTAAGGAGCTGCAGAAGCTTGTCAGAGAGGCGATCACCTCTACGATCAGGTGACGCCTCTGCGTGCTGAGACGACTCCCTATCGCCTCTTCACAAAGAGGCGACACCCCTATGAAGAGGCAACGCCTCTCCAACAGTCAGAAGTTGTATCTGTATTTGCTGTAAATTGATTTGTATTGTACATTTAAAGTTCAGTAATCAGATGAAACTATTTCTGTGATGTATATTTTAGAATTAATTGAGAGAAAAATGAATTCGAATGTTATGACATCCATCCAGCGCAAAATGTAAAAATGTCAAAATGAATAGAGAATTCAGAACAATAGTAAAATAGCAAGAATGTTCTTAATCTAAATAAGTCCTATGCTAACTGGCAGTTGAGAAGATCATCTACTCGTCATCCTCAGCCTCATCATCTCCCTACTCCTCATCAGCAAGGTCATCTGCAGAATCATCACTGGAACTATCTCCATTATCGCCACTGTCATCCTTGGTAGGCTCATCTGTAGGCTCGTCCTTATCGGCATCCTCCTCCCCACTCTCAGTAGCCTCATCATCATCCTCGTCATTGTCCTCCACCTGAAGGGCAGCCAGCTAGCACTCGAGAGTAGTGACTCTAGCTTGACGAGCATCCAGCTCATCCTGTCAAATGTAATCAAGGGGTAAGAAATCATGAAAGCATACATACATGTAGAAGTAGAAAATGATTATTATCTTCCATTGCTGTGTCATATGCATCAAGAAATCGCCAACCCACAGATATGGGATCGCATATCAGCAAAGAGGGGTCTCATCTCCAATAGGGCACTATAGGTGATATTGGATCCCAGGCAGACAGATCTGAGGTCCGTGCGACATCCATAGCATAAAAAGCTTTGAGAAGCAAAGGAGAAAATTAAGAGGAAAGAGAGAAAGGTTGAAAGCAAAAGGTGATTTTGAAAAGAAAGAATGAAGGGGTTTATATATATATGTGAGAAAAGAAGCTTAGAGGTGAGGAAAGTGGGTAAGCCCGTTAAGAAAAAGAATGGCCCATGAAGTGGACATCCTCAATGAAACCCACGAGCATCCCCAATGGAACCCGCAAAGCATCCCCAGTGGATAAAAAAAAATCCCCAGGAATGAATGATGAATATTTTATTTTTCGGGTGTATCCCGAAATTGAGGATTAATAGATGAAGATATTCTGATCGAAGCGTCAGTACATGGGAGCGTCTGGTTCGGCAATGAATCCCCGAAGTGCATTTTCTTTTTGTGTGATGAATCGGGCCAGGAAAACACAGGATCACAGGTGTGAGCGATGACTCGGGCTAGAAAAACCCGAGATCGCATTTGTATGATGACTCGGGCCAGGAAAACCCGGGATCACAGGTGTGAGCGATGACTCGGGCCAGGAAAACCCAGGATTGCTTTTGTGTGATGACTTGGGCCAGGAAAACCCAAGATCACTTTATTGAGTGGAATTTGGGCCAGGAAAACTCGGAGTTCACGACAAATTTATAATGAGTGGCTGATTGGGTTATCTTAACTTAAGGATCACGGCTACGTTTCATCTTCTTCTCTACTGAGTGGAGCTTGTGTCAGAAAGGCAGAAGATTCACGCCAAATTTATAATGAGTGGCTGATCGGGCTAGGAAAACCCGAGGATCATGGTCACGTTTCACCAGTTCTATGTCAGAAAGGCTCAGAGCATCATCTTTTTCTACTAAGTGAAGCTTGTGTCAGAAAGGCAGAAGATTCACGACAAATTTATAATGAGTAGCTGATTGAGTTATCCTAACTCAAGGATCATGGCTACGTTTCATCTTCTTCTATACTGAGTGGAGCTTGTGTCAGAAAGGCAGAAGATTCACGACAAAACTATAATGAGTAGCTGATCAGGCCAAGAAAACCCGAGGATCATGGCCACGTTTCACCAGTTCTGTATCAGAAAGGCTCAGAGCATTATCTTTTTCTACTGAGTGGAGCTTGTGTCAGAAAGGTAGAAGATTCATGCTAAAACTATAATGAGTGGCTGATCGGGCCAGGAAAACCCGAGGATCACAGTTATGTTTCACCAGTTCTATGTCAAAAAGGCCTAGAGCATCATCTTTTTCTACTGAGTGAAGCTTGTGTCAGAAAGGTAGAAGATTCATGACAAATTTATAATGAGTAGCTGATTGAGTTATCCTAACTCAAGGTTCACGGTTACGTTTCATCCCCTTCTCTACTGAGTGGAGCTTATGTCAGAAAGGCAGAAGATTCACGCTAAATTTATAATGAATAACTGATCAGGCCAGGAAAACTCGAGGATCACGGTCGTATTTCGAGAAAAAGTTCGACCTCTTGGGTTTAAATTCCAGAGGCTGACAGCCCGAGTGAAACTCGAAGGTCAGGTACGTCGTTCTTATCTTTCATCTGCTTGTGTGCGTGTTGCTTTTTCGAAAAATTGATTTTCAAAAATTCAGTTTTTTGAAAAACTAAGGGGCTAAACTGTGGACACTCCTGATTTGATCGGCCAGCAACGAAAGCCCGGTGATAAAAGAGTACGGATCATGAATGCAAGGGGAGCCCAAACTTCTCTAAAATAGACTCGGAAGCCCAAATTACTCTAACCAAGCCTAAAAGTATTAAATTTAGGCCCAAAACATCAAATTTAACCCAACTCAAAGCCTTAAGCCTAAGCCCATCGTCTATTAGCCCACCTGGCCCAGACTAGGCCTAGGTGAAGAGGTGATCGTCTCACCGAAGAGGCGATCGCCTCACTTAAGAGGCGGCGCCTCTTCACCCCGGGGCATAGGTGAGGCGACGCCTCTTCATACCAGCCAACCGCCTCTTCACACCAGCCAATTGCAGCATTAATGGCTATTTATTGTTGCATTAAAAGCTACCTGCCTCTATTTTTTTTGGAGAAAAACAACGATTTCTAAGGCAAAAAAGAAGGCTAGAAAGGGTAGGCAATGATGAAAAAGAGAGAAGAGGAAGGTGAGTCGTGTTTTGGGGGAATGGGAAAAGCAAAGGGTGAGAAGCTTAAAGGGGAGGAGAGGAAAGAGAAAAAAGGACTTTTCTCTGGGATTTTTGGAGAAGAACGTCTGAAGAAAAGGAAGAGAGAAAAAAAAAACAGAGAGAAAGGAGAGAAAAAGAAGAGAAGAAAAAGAAAAAGGAGAAGAAGAAGAAGGATTTGGAGTTTAGAGGACCCATTTTCTTGAAGAAGAGGAAGGCTCTACTTCCATTCAAGCATTAAAATCACAAACAAAGCTCTGAGGGCTCAAGTTAGGAGTAGCAACGTTGCTTCAATAAGTTAGAACCCCTATTTTCAAGCTTCAAGGTCTTCTTTTCCTTTAAAGTTTTACTTTCTTGATTTTCTTCATCATTTTTGTGTTTATTTGCTTGTCTATAGTCTTATTTGAAGCATAATTATGTGAAATATTGTGGTTTATTTTCGATAAATTGCGTCTGTCTTTGCCTGAACATTGGTTTTTTGAAGTTCCTTAGCATTTAAGTAACATGTAATCTATGTCTGTCTCTATTGAAGAGGAGGCGTCGCCCTTTCTTTTTTCGGCGATCCTAGATCGCCTCCTGGCCAAGAGACAAAGCCTCTTTAAAGAGGCGATTCACCTCTTGACCAGAGCCTACCTGTTTTTTACTTTCTATTTTATATATATTCTGTGTATTTAACATGTTTTACGTACTTGTTTTGTCATATATCTTCATTTTATGCATGATTGCTATGATTTTGAGCTTAATTTGATATTAATGCATGATTATGTGAATATGTATGTCTATTTAATTAAATGTTCTTGCATGTGTATAGATATTTGTGTTTATTTTGTGATTAATATTGTTATTGTATGAGTGAGGACTAACCCGTGGTTTTACAGATATTTGTGGGATGATTTCCTTTAACCATAGGGAAATTATCCCTTTAATTAGTTCTTGAGAGGTTTATCTGTATAATTAATTTATTTACTTTCAGTTTATTTTCTATATTTTCTCCTTTTATTTGTACAAAAATTGTAATCCTTAATCCTTTCCCCCGTTTATTTAGAATGTATGACTGTAAATTATTATTATTTGTTTTATTTGTGTTATATGCCAAGTGACGAGCATGAAAACGGGACTAATCTGCAAACCTAAACTAAACACGTAAAATTGGAAATGATTTCAATTCAACCGGTAATAAGGAAATAATTTAATAATCAAAGATAATAAAAGATAAAACACAAACAGAGGCCGATAGAAAGATCGAGTGGACATTCAAAAGTCCATACCCAGTTTTCGAACTAGAATCTCTGATGACGGCTTCTGGGAACCTCCGTGGAATCCAATTACTATAAAAGTGTCCCGGTTTTCATCTGGGTGGCGACTCCATTCTCCAATTTGGGCCCTAAAAAACCCCATCTTGTATTCCTAGTGGGCCCTGAGCCTACACAATGCCGTGTCGCCGTACATTTGGGTCGCCGGACTAAACCCCGTTACCCACACATATTATCAATAATCTCCAAGAAATTACAAGAAAAACCCATAATAAAAATATAAGAAAGAGAAGAAAGAAATAATTATAATTAATCTTCAGTCTTCAATTCTTCAATTTCTTGCTCCTTCAATCTTGTAGGGTTTTTGTTTATAACTTTGGTCTCTAATCCCCAAAAATGGCTCCCTTAACCTAGAGCTAAAATTCTCTATTTGTAGAGAAAAATACTCTAAATTCGTCTAAGGACCAAAACAACAATTTTGCACCTTCAAAACCTCCTCCAATGAGGAAAATAACTCCATAGAACAACTCCTTAATTATTAGATTGAATCCTGAACTCTTTAGGAAAGCAAAATTCTTACAAAAACATACCAAAAAATGCATAAATTAACTATGAAACTAAAAAGGAAATAAAACTAACCTAATAAATTAAAATCCTAATAAAACACTAATAATAAATAATAAATAATAAATAATAAAATATAAAGAAATACTAATAAATCCTATGGAAATTAAATAGAAAACTATTACATAAGATATATAATTATATATGTAATTACATAAGTTATATATATACGAGAGGAGGGGGGGGGGGGGGGGGGAGGCAAAATTACAAAAAAGTCTTCACTCATTATTATATAAATATTGGATAATTTAGTCATTTACTGATAAAAGTAAAATTAAATTAACTAAAATACAATTTTAATTTTATTGAAAATCTATTTCTTATTTTAATTAGGTTAACTTCTATTTTATCTCTAATTGTCACGACCCAAGCCCAGGGGTCATGACCGGCTCTAGGGAACGGGAATTCGCAAGAATCCAGAACCCGTAGCAAACCTAAAACATAAAACTCATACCAAGCATAATCATAAATTTACCTCAGAGTTAAAACTGTTTAAAACTTAGAGAATCATCCATATGTAATATTATAATAAAATATTTAAACATACAACCCCAGGGCATTACGTCTGCTAAAGTTATCACAACACACTACTACAAGAGTATACTTCTACTGCAGTGTCTAGATAATACAAGGAAAAGAGAGTTTAAAATTTACATAAATCAGCCGGCGAAGAATGGGTCCGGCGAAGAGAACTACTAAGAGAGGCCTATAAAGAGGATTCCTGAAAAATAATTGAGGGGAATCATATCTCACTGAGTGAATTATTATTATATATATGCATGCAACCTAAGGGTACAAGTAACCAATCATCATAGTAATATTTATTTTATATTTATATTTATTTAGTTTATACACGCATTTCATGCAAATGCTTAACACACTATCACATCAATGCAACTAAACGCAGATGAAGACAAATAGATAAAACTGGAGGATCGGAGCAGAACCCTAAGATATCCGTAACCTCAATCACTGTACCTCACTGGCCATTAGGCCTTCTTGAATCCAAATAAAATTTCTCTTTTTCCAATTTGGCAGTGGACTGGCCCCGAGACCCTGAAAGGTAAACCGAGCTATAGCAGTCTCGCTGCCGACATTACTGGTCCCGAGACCCTGAAAGGTTAACCAAGCTACTGCAGCCATACCCCTCTCTATATAAAATCTCAATAAACCATTTAACCATATAACCATGTCATAAAGTCTCATATCGGATCCAAAACTCATCTAGCGTACTGGTGCGCACACAGTCGTAGTGTAGCCCACTAGGTAGCACGTTCTACTACTATCCTCCAAAAACATCACATCACAATAATAATCCATATCAATATATAAACAGTATCCAGATCAAGAACACAATATTCACACACACACACACACACACATATATATATATATATATATATATATATATACACATATAATAATAATAATAATTGATGGTTCTTGGACCTTTTTTGCCTCAACTCAACATAGTCAGCATATCTATTTCTGCAAAAAAGAAGAGAAGGCTTGGTGAAAGAGGGCGGAATTTGCCCCTGGCCCCTCTGATGCCTAAGTCAGGATCGGATTCTTATGAGAAAGATGTGATTTCTCTAAGGAATGTGTTATTGTATGAAAATGAGTGTTCTTTTCCATCAGAGAACGTGTGTGCTCTGTCAAAGAAGAAGAAAAACAAGAGGAAAAAGAAGATAAAGAAGCTACCTCATTCTTGGGTCTTTATTTTATAGGTAAAGTGGGTGAAAAGGTGGTGACATGTATCAAAAGTCCACTGGTGGAGATGCTCAATTTGAGGGGCTACTGTCAGGAACGTGTGCCACACTTAAATGCAGTAGGTGAGGATTACAAGGATAAAGAGGTGGGTGCAGCGAGTCAGACAGGTGGTGTTCCTCCCTAGGTACAGCAGTTAGACAGGCAAAGTTCTTCCCTGCGTGCACCAATCAGATAGGTATGAAGTACTGGTAGGTAGAGATCCTTTGTAGGCGATCTTGATAGGAGGAAGAGCTACAGGAGCAGGGGTCAACCGGTCAAAGGTAGCTGACATGTCATGTTGGTTGACCTTGCTTTACACGTGTCGTTACGGGATTGGTAGGAGATTTTTCATGTATCATCAATAGTCCCCCCGAAAGTTCTGAGTAAAGAGAAGCGACACTCAGGGCTGGAAATCATGTGGGTGCTCTTCGAGGCAAGTTATTTTAGATATTTTTTAAGAGCATTCATGCTTGACTAGTAGAGTTGCTTCCAGGCGATGAAAAACCTTGATTCTGGGACGGAATGCCTGACGTGGTAGTAGTGGGCAGAAGAATGCCTCACTTCTGGAGGACTTATATGAAAGTAGGAGGGTTTGATCCCTTTATGATTTAGGGCTTGTTTCCCATGTAGGTTTCTAAGACAGGGGATGCTTTCTCCTGTGGTGGAGTTAATGATCTCCGAGTATGCATTAATAATAGAGAAAATATCGCTCCCAGGTGGGAGGTATAGATTCCTGTGTAGGTAATCTTTAGTAGATGATCCTATCAAAAGGATTTTATTCCCTTTTGGGAGATTCAGATCTTTCAATAAATTTTCTATGAAGAATCTTTAATCCCATGGGAGAGGTATAAGTCTCGGACTTACTTTCCGGTAGAGGATCCAGGTGTGGTCCTGTATGACCATAGAATGCTAGGCAGTTGTTAAGCCTATCTATCACTAAGTGGAGCTTCTATCTGTCTAGCACTGAGCGGATGTTCTATCTGTCTAGCACTGAGTAGGTCTTCTGCTTGTATGTTCATTAGATGATGTGAGGTAAGATTGAAAATCACTTACCGTTGTTGAATATTACAATCTTAGGCATACAAACCAGTAGACCACTTTCTTCTACAAAAAGTTAATAGTCATTTGGTTGGGAAGAGAATGCGTGGGGTGGACGAATCACTGGTAGGTGTCACATCTCTTAACAAGATCAGTAGTGTTTTTTATCATAGTAGGCCGAAGGTACCCCTGTCTGTGTGATGCAGGCTCCTTCATGAATTTTTCTCATAACATAAATTGCTTTCTTTAAGCATCAAGCATCATGGGAGAATACATCATGGGGCTTCATCGCGCTAAGCATGCTTATGATTCCTGTTCTCACTCTTTGAGGTAGAGACTCTACTTGTGTAATGGCCATTCTACTAAAGAGATCTACCTGACTATCTTAATCTTTGGGCATTCCGATGATATAGGTAGGAACATATTCTTTTTCAAATCTCACCAAGAGTTCTTTCATCTGGTATATTCTTTTTCAAATCTCACCAAGAGTTCTTTCATCTGGTACTGGTGTGCTTCGATCTTACTATCTTTGGTCTAGAATACACCATTGATCTTATTCATTATCCATTGAGAGTCACTATGTATTTTTAGGTTTTGAAACACCCACTGCTTGAACTGACAGGAGTCCCCTTATCACTGCCTCATATTTAGAGATGTTGTTAAAAATGGGGAAATCGAATCTCAAGATGAACTCAGATGTAAACCCTCTAGGGTCTTTTAAAACTATCTATGCTCCACTTCTTCTAGCACTATAAGATCCATCTGCATGTAAATTGCTCTCGTAGGACAAGTGAGTGGAGTTGCTGGGGTCAAAGACACAGGGAGGTTTTTCTCCTGGCTGTCTGTCTTCAGAATCAGTTTCATTGAAATTGCATTTGGTGATGAAATTAGCCAAGGCTCAGGCCTTGATAGCTCTTCTCAATTCATATACAGTCCATATCCTCATATTTTAATGGCTCACATCATCATTTGGCCATTGATGGAGTTTCTTTGAAGAGTCTGCCTGAGTGGAGTGCCAGGTCAGACTATTCCCTTTCGGTCCAGGAGATAAACTTGGAACTTTCTCATAACAATCAGGAGGGCAAAAGCCCATTTCTCCATTCTATAACACTTCGATTCAGCCCTCTTCAGCACTCTGCTAACATATTACATCGGTCTATGGTTATGATTTTCCTCTCTTGTCGATACCGTTCTCACTGTTTGATCTGAAGTGAAAACTCATGAAACGCAGGAACTTTTCCCTAGTGATGAAAAAAGATACATTTCTCATTTCTCATTTCTCAGGATGGTACGTAGCCAGGGAGTATACATACCTCCTTGCCCCCCTCAAAAAGAGTTTGAAAAATGATAATGATTTCAAACTGAGTCTTCTTCTTTATTCATAGGGATTTGAAGAGCACCCATTCCTTTCTAGAACAATGTTGGCCAGACAGGGAGATAACTGACCTTTCTAATAAATCCAGATTATATTAGCTTATCTGCTTCCTTGTCAATTACTCCTTGCTTATATAAAAAATGCATCTTTCTACTGTACCGACAGTATGTTAGGATCCACATTGAGTTTATAATTCATCACCCACGAGCATACAGTAGGGATGTCATTAGACTTGAAGGCAAAGGTGGACACATGTCCCTTGAGGAACTTTCTTATCAAGACTTTAAAAATGACGAATTCCACTATAGTTGTTCTTTATCTCACTATACATTCATGTATTCTTCTTGCTTGAATGTCGATGACTTCTCACGATGAGAAATTTTAAATAAAATTCTCTGGAGGAAATTGTAATTCTTGATCATTTGATTTAGGGAGAATTTCCAATAAGATGGCCTCCTTCACAGAGTATAGTTGACTAATCCTTCTAGCAAAATTCATGCATGGATAACCTCTCAGAGGAAGGATGTCTGTCTGACTCCCTTATAGGAATAATTTCTGTCTGTATGACCTCACTAGGGAGGATTTCTGTCTGTCTGAATCAGTCAGGGAATAATTCATAGATGTATGGTCTCTTTAGGGAGGATTGATGTTTGTCTGATTCTTGTTTATTGTTTATTATTCTGAAATAGGCTTGTCTCCTCTTTCTCGAGGGCTTCATTTGCATTCTTCCATTTTTTGGGAGACTTGATTTATGATCCCCTTCTTTCTTGGGGGTTTTATTTGAGTTCTCCTTTTCTGGGAGACTTGATGTGTGATCTCTTTTTTTTTTTTTGAGTTCTCCTCTTCTAGGAGATTTGGTGTGTGATCCCCCTTTTTTTAGGGATTTTGATGTGCGCTCCCTTTTTTTCTTAGGGGCTTTGATGTGTGATCCCCTTTTTTTCTTAGGGATTTTGATGTGTGCTCCCTTTTTTTCTTAGGGGCTTTGATGTGTGATCCCCCTTTTTTCTTAGGGATTTTGATGTGTGCTCCCTTTTTTTCTTAGGGGCTTTGATGTGTGATCCTTTTTTTTCTTAGGATTTTGATGTGTGCTCCCTTTTTTTCTTAAGGGCTTTGATGTGTGATCCTTTTTTTCTTAGGGATTTTGATGTGTGCTCCCTTTTTTTCTTAGGGGCTTTGATGTGTGATCCTTTTTTTTTTCTTAGGGATTTTGATGTGTGCTCCTTTTTTTCTTAGGGGCTTTGATGTGTGAGTTCCAAGAAGGAAGACAGTTTTCCTCCCTGTCTATGTTGAACAGCCTGGAAGACCTTGACAAAATAAAAACACTCAAGTGTCGTAATATGGATGACCTCTCTAAGGAGGATTTCTGTTTGTCTGATTCCGTTGTGGAATAATTCCTGTGTAGGTGCCCACATGTAGAGCAATTGAGTTCTTCTCACTTCGGGAGATTATATGTGATAGATTTTGAATGTATTCCTTTTGGTTCACCTCACTTCTAGAGGTGTTCCTCATGAGGTGAGGAAATTGATTTATGTAATGTTCCTTCGTAGGATGCTCTTAGAGGATTTCTTCCTCACTAGTTGATTTTGAGAATAAGATTCCAGATTATGAATCATAATACGATAGCTTCAAAGTTTGCAGTTTTTACAAAAGATATAAGTATGAAAGCTTTATTGTAAGAGAATGCTTCATCTTTAAAAGAATATCCGAACATGACCATATATAAGAGAAATATAGTAGAAGAAGATGCCTCTATTTTGAAGAGAGGTTTAAAGATTATGCCATATAAATAGAGAAGCTTCAATTGAGATAATTCCTTTCTTCAAGAAGTAGTGTATCAAAGGTTTATAGAAACTAGATAGATAACAAGCTTTCTTCATCCGAATATAATCATATGTAAAAGAAACATAGAAGAAGAGGATGCCTCTATTTCAAGGAGAGACTCAAAGATTATGCCATGTAGATGGAGAAGCTTCAATAGAGATGATTCCTTTCTTTATGAAGGAGAGTACCATAAATTTGTAAAAACCAGATAGATAATAAGTTTTCTTTCGAGCCTTTTGAGTAGTAAACTCCTGTCTGCCTGTGTAGTAAATTCTTGCCTGCCCATCATCCCAAATCGGCATACAATATTCATCTAGAGGTAAAGGATAACTTCATGACTAGTAACTCATGTTTAGCAATGCCCGTGAAGGTCTGAGATTCTGCCTCTTTGGTCTGATAATCCACATACAGGGGACATATACTCCCTCTTACACTTCTCTCAACATATCATTTTCTTTTTAAAGAGATAAGCATTGTAGGTAGAGGTATATGGAATCTTCTTTCATAGAATTTTGCCTCTTGAATGGTGACCCTAACGTTTTTAGAGAGGGCTGTGGAGCTTCTCTTTGATCTGATGGAAATTCTCCTGTATAAAGTTGCCAGATAGGAAATCCGCTTCCCTATATGGAGTAATCAAATAGGATTCCGCCTTAGTCACTGTAATCTTTCTAAGGGAACCTACTTGGAAGTCAAACCTTCTAGGTGTCTGAAAGGCGTATCTCAATGAGGAGATATGTCCAATCCTAGCAAAGACTAGTTTTGCACATGACTCTGCTTCATTACATTTTAAAAATTTCTTTCTTTTATATCTTATCCTCATTCGAAATGTGGGCTGATATTTTCTAGTTCGAAGAGCATTATTCTCTGGTTGTATGTCTACTTCTCAACTGTCACTCAAATTGTTTTGTCTCTAACATCCATAAGTACTTGGTCATAACCAAGGAGGATTTTTGTCTCCTTATACAACTAGGGAGTATTCCTACATCCTTGCCCCCCATCAAAAGGAGTTTGAAGAATGGCACTGATTTCAAACTGAATGCATTGATGTTGGCTGAGCTCATTCTATCCTCTTCAAAGATTACATTCTAAGAAGTCAATTCACGGCCGATCTTTATTATAGAAGAAATTAACTTGCTGAAGTCATTTCACCATTGCTAGACCTATTGGCAAATAATTCAATGATCTCTGAAATTTGAGATAGTAGCCATTTTGATGCTTGCTATGTAGAATAACCCATGTTGAGAGACTAGAAGTCTGAGTGATGGAGAATCATATGTAGATAATCTACCTTAGGGGTAGAATCTATGTAGGTGTAATAGAGATTTCTTCTGAAAAATAAGTTGAGCTCTACTGACTTGATGATACTTCTTGAATTAATCAAAAGAGTATGTCTATTCGTCTAGTAATCATTAATCACAAAATATTACCACCATAGCATGCACCTGCGTGAGGAGTCTCTACACTTTCTGCATCTTCCGAGCCAAAAGTCATCACGCATACGTGAGGAATTTTTCCTTCCTTCCATTGTCATCTTTCATCGTATGCCCTGATTCTCACTTCTGCTTTATTTACTTGGGCGGAGGATTTTCCCCTGTTTTCAGATAAATAACTCCACTCGTGTCAATGTCAGGTGGGAGTGCTAACTGCTTATCCTTTTTAGGCCTTGCACCTGCCCCTTTGTTATGTGAGTATTATTTAGGAAGGATGTTCCCCTGCTTTAGAAAGCTTTGCAGGTGGACTATCGAATCAATCTCTCAATTTTCAGCATTAATTGGTGGCATTCATATGTATTATGATCAATTGTCCGATGGAAGTGGTAACACTTTATCTGATCTTGATTTTACAGTTGGAGAGTTTGTCCTTTAGTTACTGAACATATTCTCTATCCTTGATTGCTGTCAAAACTTTCTTTTTGGTGGCATTTAAAGGTGTCATGTCCTTCTCTCGTGGGGAGAAAAGGATCTTCTCAAATGCCTCATGAGAGATTTGATTGAGAGAGTGTGAATACCTCTTTTGGCCCCCTTGGTGGGGTATGTTTGATAAAAAGAGAGTGTGTATACATGTTTTGGCCCCTTTGGTGGGGTATTGTTCTCTGAAGACTCTTTCCATTGATAATAATACAAGAAAAATATGCATATTCTTAAAATAAAATGTCACATTTATCTATGTGAGAAATTATGTAAAAGATTTACACATGTGCCAATAGATAATGTACAATATGATTTTGGAAAATGTAACTTATGACACATAATAGTAGAAATGTCATGTTACACGGTTTAATAACTATAAAAAGGAGAAAATTTAGCCGTGCAACCCTTAGGGGGTTAATAATCGATGCAAGTTGTAATATACATGAATTTATCCCCGTGGGGAGTCGAGATATACTGCTCCATGGCCAATCAAGTTAATGAAGACCTATATATAATTTCTCTCTTTATAGAGAAAAATCTAAGGAGTCCGGACTTCTGCCTGCCTAGGAGTAGGTGGAGTCAGGTCAGGATAAGACTGATCAGGGAGGATCTCTCCTTGAGTAGAGGATATAAGGTTTGGTCACTTCCCATGCTGGAAAGAATTCATGCTTCATGTGAATTAACTAAGACATGTATTACTATAAAATAACAATCAGAATATATTAATTTGAGATACTTAATAAGGAAAACTTATCTGTTAGGCCGTAATCAGCCTTGACGACTTTTTGTAATTATTTTAGATCCAAAGAGACATACTCAAGTAGAATAAGAGGAATCTTCCAGTGATTTTGAATCGTGTAGGATGCATAAATAGATTCCTTAGCCTTTGATGTAGGGAAAATGGCATTTGTCAATTTTCAGAATGGCATTAGTGCTTGGGAGAATTCTGGCCTTCCTGCCTGGAAAATAGACGATTAGAGAAATGATCCTGCCTTGTAGGGATGCATCATTAGCATTCTCTCCCTTGGGGTGTTAATGGTTTTTGGATAGGCATTTCCAATGGGGAGATGTTGCTCCTTTGTTGGAGATAGAGATTCTTGAATTGACAACCTGTTGCAAATAATCATGTTAAACATATTAACTCCCTTGGGGGAGACTTTGATATTCTATTAAGAATTTCTGATGAAGTACATTTTGCTCCTAATGGAGAGTTAGAACCATTTGATATATAGGGGATATTCTTCCTCCCAGGCGAGATTCCTGTCTGGGTAGCCTTTACATAGGGAGAGGTCTGATTGGCTTCCTTTCTAGGGTGTTCATGGAGTAGCCTCTATTAGTAATATGCCAAGAGAAAATGTCTTCTTCTCTAGGGGAGATTCAAGTATTATTACATACACAAAGAGAGAAGCTTCAAGAAACAACATCTTTCTTTTAAAGAGAGACTTCAAACACTTAGTCATACAAGTAGAGATACTTTGATGGAGGAGATTTCTTCACTCAAGAAGGAGTACACAGATTCATTTGCAAAGAGCCAAAGGAATAATAAACGGCCAAAAAGGAGTAAGTACTGACCACCATTCTTTCACAAGGTAGGAGCATTTCATGGATCATGTAATGAAGCAAAAAGAGATACTGCCATACTGATAATGTTTCCCTTCATGATTAGAGCTCCATGTAGAGTTCCCATGTAGGATAAGAGCTTCAAAAAAGAATAACCGGGTAGGACTCCTGGGTAGAAGCTTGCTGCTTCCACAAGTCAGACAAGTGGGATTCTTCCCTGACTGGTTGTCTTAGTGATGGAGTCCGCTTGATACCATTAGCTTCAAGGTACCAGTGTAGCACATACGGGAACCTCCCTGTTTGGGCTTATTTGCATGCTACTTATACTCTCTTCAGCCTCTTCAGAGGAAGGAGAATTTACAAACTCCTCTTAGTATTTAGAAGTAAACCTAGAGGTACAGAAAGCATCATCTTGTAGAGTGTAGTCATCCTTCATGATTGTCTCAGTAGCTCGAGAGTCTTCCAAGTGAGGAATCTTTAGCACTTCTAAATCGAATCAGGCCGCATAGACGGGTAGGCCTTCACCCTGACTCTAGACAATGGTTCCCAGGTGGGAAATTTCCCTATCTGCTAGGGTGCTCGAGATAAACCTCCGAGAAAATGTAGAATTCAATAACCGCTTGAAACTCCAATACATACTCTTTAGGATCAATCATCCATCGTAAGTAGGAAGAGCGACTTGTTAAAATTCATTAAGTATAGGTTCCTTCCTGACTGCCTCAGAGAAAGGAGATTGGGTATTCATCATATGATCAAACAACAGCCTTTCTATTTTTCCACTCAAGAAATTCTCCAAATTGCGTTTTCAACTCACTGAGAGAGGACGAGTAGTGAAAGAGTGTTTCCTGCCTGGAAGGCAATCCTAGGGAGGATATCTGCCTAGAAACTTCATGACCCAGGGGGGGTTTCGGACTAGTAACTTCCAGATGGTGCCTGATAGGAGGGGTCTCCCCATAAAGATCTTTAACAAGCTTTCTTTTTCTCTTATCTTTTTTCTACGTCAATAAGGTAAAAATACTACTTAAAGTCCACCCCAGGAGGTTTTTCTACTTCTTTATTCCTTATTGATTCATATCCTCCTTTAAGGAATTTACTCATAAACTCTTTTCCAAGAGTAAAATAAATGCAGTAATAATAATAATGATGACCCAATAATCTCCATGCAACACAATCAAACCAAACATGTATTTAATATTTTTCCCACTGTCATTTCAAATGCTACTTGATTTTCAATGGAGAAAAGATAAGGAAAGAGAGAAGACCAAATCTCCATTTGTAAAATATTCTCTTGCTTTTCAGTGGAGAAAATCAAAGAGAATGAAGGAGAAAATAAGAGCACAACATTGTTCACTTATACATTGATAACACAAATGATGAGAGAGATTTTGAGCAACAAAGAATCATCCTCTTCCCACAGACGGCGCCAAATGATGGTTCTTGGACCTTTTTTGCCTCAGCTGAACATAGTCAGCATATCCATTTCTGTAAAAAAGAAGAGAAGGCTTAGTGAAAGAGGGCGGGATTTGCCCCTGGCCCCTCTGATACCTAAGTCAGGATCGGATTCTTGTGAGAAAGATGTGATTTCTCTAAGGAATGTGTTATTGTATGAAAATGTGTGTTCTTTTCCATCAGAGAACGTGTGTGCTCTGTCAAAGAAGAAGAAAAATAAAAGGGAAAAGAAGATGAAGAAGCTACCTCATTCTTGGGTCTTTATTTTATAGGTAAAGTGGGTGAAAAGGTGGTGACATGTGTCAAAAGTCCACTGGTGGAGATGCTCAATTTGAGGGGCTACTGTCAGGAACGTGGGCCACACTTAAATGCAGTAGGTAAGGATTACACGGATAAAGAGGCGGGTGCAGGGAGTTAGACAGGTGGTGTTCCTCCCTGGGTACAGCAGTTAGACAGGCAAAGTTCTTCCCTGCGTGCACCAATCAGATAGGTGTGAAGTATTGGTAGGTCGAGATCCCTTGTAGGTGATCTTGATAGGAGGAAGAGATATAGGAGCAGGGGTCAACCGGTCAAAGGTAGCTGACATGTCATGTTGGTTGACCTTGCTTTACATGTGTCGTTACGGGATTGGTAGGGGATTTTTCATGTATCATCAATAATAATAATCACTAAACAGATAATTAATGAATAAAGGTCTAATGCAGCATAGCATGTTTATTTCACATTAGTAACAAAATGTATGGATGTTGGGTAAGAATTGCTACATGCAATGCATACACATAATAATAACTCATAGGTGGAACGTGCTCCTCGATGATGACTCGACTAGCCTTGTCTTGTAGGCCCTGCTCTCAGTGCGGCTATAGGAAAAATAATAAAAGATAAATAGAATTAAAATCCTAACCTTATACATTCTAGATTTTTAAGGAAGAGACTCGATCTAAATACACAATTATAACAAAACTCAATATCTAGTACATACCGATGTCACGTTTTACGAGAAATCTACCGAAAATTTGGTAGAGTCTCCTTTGTAAAATGGATATCTCTCTACTAAGAGTAGAGTCATTCCTACACAAAACAACACTTCTATAATTTTCACAACTCAATAACTCGGGTTGGGCCTCGAAGTACACTTATTGCCCAACCGAGAACTAATACCATTGTACTCACGAAAATAATATAATTTTTTGCGAATAAACTAACTCATCATAGAATTGAATTCATTTAAATAATTAAAATATAAAGGAAACCTATTTTTCAAGCAATTAATAAAATCATTAATAAAATTATTGTTTAGTATCACCAAAATCAACTATTTAAAATAATTAAATTTATAAAACTTTCTTCAAACCTCCTTAACTAAAATTATTGTTGAATATAAATAAACTATTTAAATAATCTAAATATATAATAAAAATATTAAAGAACTTATTTTAAGCTTTTAAATAATAATAATAAATATTTTCTAAAATTATTTCCGGTTAACTAAAAATTTCCATTTATTCATAAAAATTATTTTCTTGCCTTTATTACTTAAAATCAGTATTAAACATGTTAAATAACCTTAAATTCAATTAAAATTCGAATAAATAATAAAATACAATAATT
>CATIWK010180776.1:0-17245 GCA_949634005.1 Mallotus japonicus
AACTCATATTTAATTTAAGGGTTTTACTATCAAGTCACATACTTGATAGCCTTAGAATGAATTAACTATTCAAGTAATTATCATAATATAAAATGATAATGAAAAATGCCTCTTTTTTAATAAAATGATAAAGTCAAAACATGGTCATACATGATTGACCTAGTGCATATCACTAACAAGGGCGAGGAGTTGGCTAAGGCGATTGTAGGTGATCCCGCTGAGACCCACACTGTGAGGAGCAAGGTTCGCTACTTTGACTTTGTTTGAGCCAATTTATTGCAATAGGTGCCCCTCTCAACTGCTACCAGTTCTGCTCAGGTACTCACGTGATTTCACCTTTCTTTATCTTATTTTTCCAAATTGTATGTTGACTTAATATTTTGTTCATAGGTGGCGGCCACAGGCCCTGGACACAGAGTTAGGCCTCTGGCTCACGAGAGACCACTTCAGTGCCCTCGTACTGACAGTGGAGTGGGTACTTCAGCTGGAGTCCAGCCTAGTAGTTCTCCTTCCAGTTCGGGCTCGGGGATGGCTACCGGTTGTCTGACTCACTAGCTTGAGCCACTGGCCTGCTGTTGGATGCCTCCAAAAGACTTGTCTCGTGAGTTCTTAACATTAGATGAGGATCTGGTGCCAGCGCATACTCCTGGTGCTACACATGTAAGTCCCTTCTTTTTCCTGTTTCAGAATTTATCTTGACAAGACATTAGTACTAACTAATAATCAATCATGTAGATCCCCTTAGAGCATGGAGTATATATTTATCGCCTGATCGAGGCTCAGCGGGACTATATGATGACTGTCACGCAGCGATGGAAGGTAACATCCTTACTCATTTCTATATGTATGCATGCTTATATGATTACTTACCTTGAATCATATATTGTTCAGGATCACGATGCGACTAGTCAGGCGAGGATCACAGCCCTTCAATGCCAAGTTGCTGATCTCCAGATCGAGGAAGAGGAGGAGATGAAGAGGCCGACGGGGGCACTGACGATAATGACGGAGATGTTCCTGCTACTGATCCTGTAAATGAGGGGGTGATGACCCTAGAGATGATGAGTAGATGACTGTCTCACATCTATTAGCATAGGATCATATTTACTCTTCTGAACTGTTATACTTGCTTGAATAGATTTTTCATTTCAGCTTTTCATGTTTTGCATTGAATGAATGATACAAACCTAAATATATTTCAACTGCATTCCATATTCATTAAAAGAAATTTTCATTACAAAATCTCTTCTTATGGTAACTGAAATTTGCATGTACGGTACAGGTGTTGTTGTGCCAATACTAAAAATGTGTGTTTTTGACTGTTGGGGACGCGTCGCCTCTTTATGAAGAGGCGATAGGTAATCGCCTCAACATGTAGAGGCGTCGCCTCATCGTAGAGACGACCGCCTCTGCAACAACATTCTACAGCTCTTTAAGATCCCTAATCTCTTCCAAAATCCCTAATTTCTATTTATGCCCTCTCTCTTCATTTTCTCTTTCTAAAACATATTATGAGCTCCCAACATAACTGAGAGAAGCTTGAAACAACTACAGTCTATCCTAAAAAGCTTAGATGGCGAATCATGGGCAAGATTGGAGCCATTTCATCTATCGGTTTTTCGATCCATGCATGCTAGGAAAATCAACTTCCCATTTCTCTATGTTCTTGCTCAACTTTGGGACCCCTACAAACATGTTTTCAGATTCAACACATTAGAGCTATGCCCCCTACCATCAGAATTTGAAGTTATCTTGGGCTCTTAACTAGACTCTGGTCGTCAAATTGCAATTCCACCGATTGAAACTCTGGATTTGCATTCTATCCAACTTCAAATGGCTAGATTGTTTAATTTGTATCCTCAGTCTTCACTTTGCCACATCTTTGGCAATGAAATTTGATCAACTCTCTTCTGGAAGTTGTAGCATCCATGGATAACAAGGAAGTATATTGGCCTCGGATGATGGCTTTTTGCCTATATGCTCAATTCTTGATAGTTTCCCCTTCTGGCAATTATGATTCCAAGGTCCTGCATATCTTGGATCAAGTGGAAGCAGGCGTAAATCCCTTTCCTCTTATCCTGGCTGAAACAATCATTGGACTAGATAACTTTGCAGTAACTAAATGATTCTCCGGAAGTCCACTGCTATTGGAGGTTAGCTTTCTTTGTCCTTTTCTTAATTTTCTGCATCATTGTCATTTTTACCCATTCATGACCTCTACATGCATGGTTCTATGAAAAGCTGAGGTTGTTGGAGCCTCCTTGAGATATCACACACTACAAGGCTAAACATTGTCGCACCCAAAAACTTTATCCTATTCCGGAAGATGTGTCCCTAGTGGGGATTGCAGCACGTGACCATCCATTCCTATACTTACTATGTCCCCGTAGCTGGCCTCTATTTCATTACTTTTTACAATCCTACTCGACTTTGCAGGCAATATGGACAGAAGAAGTTGATTGTGGGACTAGTTCATGAGTTTGAGCCAGGCCTCTTTCTCAGAATTTTTTGGATAATTTAGTAGAAACCTGGCCTCGTAGAACTATTATGAGGCACATCGACTACAATGGAGATCCATCCACCGATGATCAGTATAAGGAGTGGATTCAGTTGCAACAGACAGAACAGGATGAATTTATGAAGAATAAAAGGACAAGAGAATTACAGGCATCGAGTGCCCAAGGTATTTAATAGAAGAAAAGAAGACAAAATTAGTTTATGTAATTTAATCTTTACTTTCCCTTTTTGCTTGATGGAATTTCCTTTTTAATTAAGCAGTTTGTAATGAATACTTATGCAATGTTTGAACAATAATAAAGGCAATCTATCTCATTTAATTTACGCACATAGTGCCTATACATATTTTCTTCTAATACATCTCCTGTCGTCAATTGGTTTGCCCTTGCAAATTTTCCAATCGACTATTTTTCCTCTCTCTCTCTCTCTTTTTATCTGTCCTTAATTTTTGCCTGGACCGCCCCTTTTAGAGTTTTCAATCCAGCAGGACTTTTTAATTTTTCACTTTTCTGTCTTTTACTTTTGCCTAGACGGCCTCTTTTCGAGGTTTTCTCCTTAGTGAGACTTCACAAAAAGTACTTCTTCATCTTGTCAAGGTTGATAGGCTCTCTAAACTCATTTCCTTCCAGGTCGAACAAAACAGCAGTGCCCTTGGAGAATAGTTTCTTCACCAGATATGGACCTTCCTAGTTTGGCTTAAACTTTCCTCTAAGATCAGTCATGATTGACCTAGTCAGCTTTAAGACCAAATCACCCTCTTTGATTTTGCCAAGCTTAATCTTCTTATTATAAGCCCAAGCTATCCTCTTCTGATAAAGCTAGGAATGATACATGGCTTTCACCCTTCTCTCGTCTAAGAGCGTTAGTTGTGCCAATCGGCTTTCCACCCATTGATACTCTGGGATTTTAGATTCCAAAATAACTCACATAGACTGAATTTCCACCTCCATTGGTAATACTGCTTTACATCCGTACACCAATGAGTATGGAGTAACTCCTGTCGATGTCCTGGCAGTGGTCCTATACCCCTATAATGCGAGCTATAAGTAATCTGATCATCCAAAAGAACTCATATAGACTGAATTTCCTCCTCCACTGGTAATACTACTTCACATCCGTACACCAACGAGTATGAAGTAACTCCCGTCGATGTCCTGGCAGTGGTCCTATACCCCTATAATACGAACTGTAAGTAATCTGACCAATCCTGGTAGCTTTCTATCATCTTGGACAAGATCTTCTTCATATTCTTATTCGCAGCTTCTACTACACCATTCTCTTGCTGTCTGTGTGGAGATGATTTGTGATGCTCAATCTTGTACTCTTTTAGCAAAGCAGCCGTTTATGCTCGAAATTGAACACCATTGTTAGTGACGACATGATGAGGCAATCCGTATCTACATATTATGTTTCTTTCAATTAACCTTGCCATTTGTTTTGATCTGACAGTGGCATATGACTCTGCCTCAACCTATTTAGAGAAATAATCAATGGCCACTACAATGTAGCGATGACCATTCAATGCCTTTGGTCTTATCCCCCCTATCATGTCAATTCCCCAAACTGTAAATGGCCAAAGAGAAGTCATCCTTTGAAGTTCTATAGAGGGTAAATGACTAACATCGCCATATGCCTGGCAGTTATGACACTTCTTCACAAATCTCATGCAATATATCTCCATTGTCAGCCAAAAGTAACCCCGCCGCGCTATCTTTTTAGCTAAAACTATTATGTTCATATGCGGACCACATACTTCTTCATGGATCGCTTTTATAAGCTTCTGAGCTTCATCCTTGTCCACACACCTCAGATGTACTCCTGTTGGCGCTCTCTTATATAGCATCCCATTATGGCTAATGAATTATCGAGACAACATCCTAAGAGACATCCTCTCTTTTTTATCATCATCTTCGGGAAATTGTCCCGTTTTTAAGTATTACTGTAAATTATAGGACCATGGTTTCTCTGTGGGGTTGATCGGTATTACTGTTACTTTTTCATAACAAGGGGTCCAGGATTTCACAAGAATGAGAGGTTTACTGCTGTCTATTTTTCTCCTTCCCATGTTGAAGCTAGAGTGGCTAGAGCATCCGCCATCAAATTCTCTTCTAGCGAAAAATGAACAAATTTGCATTGAGCGAAGGATAATAGGACAGTAGCTAAATAATCCCAGTACAGTCACTTATCTTCTCTCACTTTCCACTGTTTGGAGATCTTGTTAGTGACCTTAAATTCTAATATTTTCGCTATCGAAATTATTTCTCCTTCTGGTGAGATCAGAATTACACCAATACCTGCTCCTTTGCTGTTAACTGCTCCATCAAAGTACATTATCCAACCTTGGACCTCTATTATCCCCAAGTGCTCATCTGAAAATTCTACTTCCCATTCTTGTCCATCATCTACCGGACTCTGAGCTAGGAAGTCTGCGACTGCCCTTCCTTTCACCACTTTCTTGCCATATAGTCTATGTTGAACTTAGTGAGCAAAACCAACCATCTGGCTAATTTTCCTGTAAGTGACGGAGTCTGATGGAGATATCTCAGAGGATCATGTCTAGAAACTGCTTGAATTTTGTAAGACTAGAGGTAATATCGGAGCTTATTTGTTTCCCAAATCACAGCCAAACATGTCCTTTCGACCAAACTGTAGTTGGCTTTATAGGGCAAGAGCTTCTTGCTCGTGTAATATCCTGCATGTTCGACCTTTCTATCATCTTTTTGAGCTAACATCGCGCTTATCGCTTCCCTCTCGATTGCCAGATAAAGGATTAGAAGTTTAGCCAGTCTCAGTGGTTGTAATACAGGAGGATTCATCAAATAATTCTTAATAGTTTCAAAACCTTGCTGACATTTATCATCCTAGATCACTGGTTGATCCTTTTTCAGGAGCTTAAAGATTAGCTCACAAATGGTAGTCAACATGGCTATGAACCTGCTAATGTATTACAATCGCCCAATAAACCCTCTGACTTCTTTCTCGTTCTTTGGCGTAGGTATCTCTAGGATTGCTTTAACCTTATCCGGGTCCACTTCAATCCCTTTTTGACTGACGATGTGTCCTAGTAACTTTCCATAGGTTACCCCAAAAACACACTTCTTTAGGTTCAACCTAAGATTGTACTTTTCAACCCTGGCTAGGAACTTGTCTAAGGCCGCAAAGTGTTCTTCCCGTGTCGGAGACTTTACCATCATGTCGTCCACATACACTTCTATCTCCTTATGGACCATATTGTGCAGTAAAGTGGTAGCCATCCTCTGATAGGTAGCTCCTGCATTTTTTAACCCAAATGGCATGACTAAATAACTGTAGATGCCTCATTCGGTAGTGAACAAAGTCTTCAACTTGTCAATCACTGCCATCATAATCTAGTTATATCCCGAGAAACCATCTATGAAAGCGTACATTGCACTAGAGGCCGCACTATCAGCTAGAGTGTCAATATATGGTAGGGAAAATCATCTTTCGGACAAGCTTTGTTCAAATCCATGTAGTCCACACACATTCTGACCCTTCTGTCTTTCTTTGGAACCAGCACTATATTGGCTAGCCATTGGGTGTCATCTACTACCTCTAAGAATTTCGCCTTCAGCTACTTTCTCACTTTTTCCTTGATCAAGAGAGTCCATTCTGACCTTAATCTTCTATTTTTCTACTTCATCGGTATGATGTGAGGATATATAGGGATTCTGTGCGCTGCAATCTCTCTATCGATCCTAGGCATATCCTCATAACCCCAAGAAAATACTTTCTGTCTTCTTTTTAAGGTTTCTTTCATTTTTCCTCTCTCATCAGGAGTTAAATTAGAAGCAATAAGTATATTCTTAGGGTTATCACATGTGCCTAAATTAAATGATTCAGTTTGCACTGAATTAATGTCAAACATATGCATGAAGTAATCATCATAAACAGAATAACCATTAGGAAACACATCACACAAATAAGCAAAGTTAAACTTCATTGCATTAACTTTTAAAAGAAAAGATCATCAGTCTCAAATAAGTTTGCAAGAGAAATATCAAGATCATCATAAAACACATCCATAATAGAATTAAGGACCTAGGATTCGAAGTCGTGCTCCCCTTCCTGATCAACAGTGGCCTTTAGCTCCACTGTAGGGATGTCCTTTTCCGGTTCAGGAGTCAGCACCAGTTCCTCCACTATCGGCTCCTCAATAGTAGATTCCTTGATCCCATCCATATGTTTAACAAAGATTTCAAACCCGGGGACCAACTTTTCTGCTATCATCAAAGGTTCAGGATTGCCTGCATAGCCTTCTTCCACAAACGTTTCCCACAGTGCTTTCCTCTTAAGTTCAACTCCTGTTCCTTTCTCTCCAGATTCAATCTCAGCTCAATTTCCCTCTTCAGATTCATCGGTTCCATGGTATCCTACTCCGTATT
The DNA here is from genome assembly GCA_949634005.1 of Mallotus japonicus. Taxonomy (NCBI): domain Eukaryota; kingdom Viridiplantae; phylum Streptophyta; class Magnoliopsida; order Malpighiales; family Euphorbiaceae; genus Mallotus; species Mallotus japonicus. Next base: position 6,921 of record CATIWK010180776.1, read on the forward strand.
TTAGAATCGGGATCTTTCGCTTAATGAACCTTGACGAGCCTTGTTGGTTCTTCCCTAGTCCCATGCCCGGCATGAAGTTCATGCTTTTCGTCAAGTTCACAATCTTTGGGTTCAACTCATCTTCATAGGTCATGCAAACTTTAAAAGCTTGGACTAATCGGAATCTCATTAGGAGTTAGCTTCAAAGCAGCAACAGCAGCTTCAGTTTCTGCCTTTATAGTGACTACCCTCCCCTTATGCGGGGACTTGATTTTCTGGTGCACAGTTGATGGCACTCCTCCCATAGGGTGAAACCATGGTCACCCTAACAACAAATCAAAGGTAACGGGGATGTCAATCACATGTAGGTTGACCCACACCTCAATAGGTTCTATCTTGACTAAAGCTCTAAATGTTCCTTCAACTGGGCTCTTCATGTCATCATAAGCCTTAATGACCACGTCAGACGGCTTCAGCTCTGCTACGGTCAACCCCAGTTTGGGCAAAATCTTCAATGGACATACATTAATAGCGGACCCGTCATCCATAATTACACAGCAAGTTAATTTTCCTTTTACCTTGGCCTTAATGAACAAGGCCTTGTTGTGGTCTCTGCCCTCCAAGGGTAGATCATCATCTGTAAATACAATTGCCCCCTAAGGGCTTTCTGTCAGTGAGTCAACCATTTGATTGGGAGTATAAGTTGTAGGGATCTTCTTGTGATCAAGTGCCATAACCAGTGCTTCCCGATGGGCTCTGAAGTGCATAAGCAACTCCTAAACAATGGCGAGAGTTTTCTCATCTCTCTTGGCATCAACAGCTTTCTCATTCTGCTTTTCTTTTTTTCCTAAGTCTACTTTCTCTTCTTTTGGCTCAGCAGATTTCACTTCCTCTTCCTTCTCTCTAACTTTCCTAGCAGGCTGGATTTTTCTTTCTTTATCATCCTTCCACAGATCAATCTGACCTCCTTCTTCATCATCGGAACTCCAAATGTCCAGAACATTCACCCTAAGCTCCATAGAATGCTGACTCAGATTCAGGTCTTCAGTTTCAGGTTTTGGGGGTGTAGGTATGGCATTAACGAAGGAGTTAAAGACTTGCTCCTCCGTCAAGCCAATCCTGATCATAAGAAGGCGTGAATTTAGGGGTGGCACATTACAGTAGTTGGGTAAAGGGTTATTTCGGGTGTTGGGTTTTCTGGTTTCAAGGTCAGTTATCTTGCCTGAATCAATCAAGTCTTGAATTTCCTATTTCAGGCTAATGCAGCCATTAGTGTCATGTCTAATGGTTTGATGGTATTTGCAATACAGTTTTGGGTTGGCATTTGGGAAAGGTGGTCCTTGAGGTAGAGGTTGTATCAGGTTGTTTTCAATAAGCTTTTCCAGGACTTTAGAGAGAGGTCTTCCCAAATTAGAAAACCTTCAAGGTTGTCCGATGGTATTGATCTGTACGTTGTTGCTCGGTCCAACTATATTGCTGGATCCAGTCCCTTCTCTGCCTGAAGACCTTCCACTGAAGAATTTCTTATCTTGTGCTAAAACGGACTCTTTCTGTACCCCAAATCTGTGCAACTCCTCGAAATTCCTGATCCCAAGATCCATCAATTTCTTGGAAAGCAAAGGGACATAACCCTCTATTACTATTGTCAGTTGATCAGATTCTGTTGGTCTATGCTTCATCTGTGATAGCTTCCCTCTCCATCTAGTTAGATATTCAATAAAGGACTCATTAAACTTTTGTTTCGTGTTTTGCAAGTCCCTTAAAGGTACCTCCATTGGAGCATTTAAACCATACTGCTTGATGAATGCAACACAAAGCTCTTTCCAATCATTCTGCATATGTGGTTCTAAGGTATAGTACCAACGAATTGGAGCACCTTCCAAAAATAAGGGGAACTGCTTAATATTCTGAGGTTTGATCAGCTCTGTCACCTTCATGTAGGTAACATACTGCTTTAGATGCAGATGAGGATCGTCGGTCCCTGCATACTTCTTCATGTCAGGGAATTTGAATTTTCAAGGAAGAGGATCCTCACCTTCATCTAAATCCAAATCAGTGTAATCCAATGGGGTATCGATCCCCTTTTCTTTCATCATCATTTGTATTTGAGCCATGGTTTTAGTGATATCTTAGCCCAGTTCGGCTTCTCTACATTCTCTTATGTATCCACTTTCTGTCGGATCACAGGTTCTGCTAACAAAGTTTCCTGATCATCCTTTATCTCTTGTCTCCTAGAATTCTCAACATCAAGATCAAAAGGTTGTGGCTGAGGTGCAGGTGGCTCTTGTTTATCCTGTCTCCTTATTTCTGCCATCATTTCTCGCATGATTACTCGAGTCTGGTTAGCAATTTATGCTTTCAATTTCTCCCTAAAAGCCTCAGAATCAAATCTTGCCATTTCTGTTTCTTCAGATATTCTGACCAATCTGCCCATATCATATCTTTTCCAACCAGAAGACTGATATGGTTCTATATCTGCAATCATTGCTGGTTAGAAACATGCATGACGTGTATGTATGATATGCAGGTTCATCTTAACGATAAAAGAAAGAGATAACTGATATCTTATTTACACATAACATAAAAGCAAAAAAAAAGGCTTCGCAAACGGCATCTCCACCCTTATTTCTCCCGCACGCGTGTTTAATGGCGAGTTTCTTATCCTAGGATTGTTGGTCTGGTTTTGATTATCAATAGGGGATAACGAAACTGATGTATGTAAGAAAACTCTCAAGGCGATGCAAACAAGTAGTAAATCCTTTGAACAAAACCAAAGTCCACTCTAATGGGCCATATTGGGCATGAAAGGCCCAACTTTGACATTAGTCCATTTGTAATGGGCTTGGGTTTATTTCAAGAGTTACTTTATGGCATAAATCACATGCATTGGGAAAAATCCTGGTGGAAATTGCTAAGTCATTACATGAGCTGAATCGAGGGTAATAAGCTATGGCTCCCACAGCTATATACATCCATTACGTCTCCCCATTCAAAGGTCTGAGCGACATGGATAAGTACGTGTCGTGAGTGACAATAATCAATATTCCACTACCAGGTTTGAGTTAAATGCATATAGCGAAGTACTGACTATTATTGGTTTATTTAGGACTGTTGTGCACATTGTGTGAAAATGTATAGTGAATACAGGAAATGCAAAGGAAATGATTTAATAATCAAAGATGATAAATTACAAAACACTGGAATCAATTTCTTTATCCCCAATGGAGTCGCCACTGTAGGCGGCGGGGTTAGTCTCGTGCCCAAGTGTTTGACGACTACGGCACTGTGTGGGCTCAGGGTCCACTACAAAATACAAAATGGGCTTTAGCCTAAAATGTAGATGGAGTTGCCACCCAGATAAAAATCGGGACACACTATACAGCAACTGGATTCCACGAAGGTTCCCAGAAGTCGTCATCAGAGATTGAGTTCGGAAACTGGGTATGGGCTTTTGGAATGACCACCCAACCTTGCGGTTGGCCTCCGTGTGTGTTTTGTATTTTATTACCCTTGATTATCAAATTATTTCCTTATTATCGTGTGGATTACAAACATTTCCGATTTTACAATTCAGTCTAAGTTCCTTTTGCATGCTTATTACCTCAGCACTTATAACAAGTAAGGATAACAAATTTACAACTGTACATTCAAAAAAAATGGGGAAAGGATTAGGGATTATAATATTTTGTACAATTACAATGAATATGAATTGAAATAAAACCTCTCAAGAACTAATTAACCAAATATACTGAAAATAAACCAATAATAAACTGACTATTAAACATATAAAACTTTAAATAAGTTAAGAAAATTGGAACTTGATGATAGGAAATCATCCTAAATTCCAGCAAAACTTAGAAATTAATTCTTTCTCATAAGAAAACAGCAATTATTATGTACCAAATAAAATTAAACCAAACTTGCAATAAATAGACGTGAATTCTCACTTAATTAAGTTATACAATGTGATAATCAATTTCACAATTCAATCGTCATCAAATGGTTACATTGAAGTGACCAAAATATTATTGTCATTTTTAATTTTAATTGAACAAATTTTACCTTTAAATTTTAATTACTTTCATGATGATTGTAATTGTCAATTTAATTAAAACAAATTGTGACGATTTATATTGGTCATCATATTCACGTTTTATATTGACGAAATTATGTTATGATATGGGAAAAATTTTTTTTGTCATGTAAATTATGACCATTAATAACAAATACATTTTGTCACCAATTCATAAGTATTTTTTGTGACGAAAGTTCATTATCGTCGTAATTTTGAATATTTTTTGTTACGATTTATGAGATTTAATGGTGAAAAATATGGTGTCACCAAAATAATTATGGATTTTCTTTGAAATCATCTCATTTGTCACAAAATAAATTTTATAGGTGACGAATTATGATTTTTTTCATATAAACTATTATTTTATGGTGACGAAATCAACTCTTTAATGACGGTTCTTTTGTCAATAAATAGTACTAAATTTCATCATTATATGTCAAAATATAAAGTGACGAAAGTCATTTTTATCACTTTTAATAATTTTAAAATGACGAATAAAAAATCGTCACTGTAACAAAATACCATGCACTTGCCATGATGATTGCTGTGACGACAAAAATTCGTCATTTTAAATATATGGTGACGATTTCTTGATCTAATGTGACAATTTCAGTTGTCATAAAAGCATAAAATTCTTGTAGTGTAAGCATAAATCCAAATTTAATTAAGTCTAACATCATGGCAATTGTATGCAAAATAAAGATGTGTGATGAGATAAATACATGAAACAGGCAAACTATACAAAATAAGCACCAACAGTCAAGGCCAAATTAGCTGACTCTGGCTCAGAGGCGGCGCCTCTTCATAGAGGCTTCGCCTCCTGGCCAAGAGGCGATGTGGTATCGCCTTATCACAAAGGGGCGACGTCTTTATTAGAAACACAAAAATTCACACCTTCCTTAAATCTTAAGTAAATCAAAACTAGATGCAAAAATACGTAAATTTACGACTAATACTCAATGTTTCACATGATCATGTCATAATCATAGCATTAAATACACAATAAACGCACAAATAAGTAATCAAAATAAAAAATGAAGTTTTATAAAACTAAAAAGCTTAGAACTTGAAAATGAGAATTCTCACTGATTTGGACGAGTTTGATGCTCTTAACTAAGCCCTCAGAAGTTAGTTTCTTATTTTAAATGCTTTGAATGCAAGAGGGTCTTCTTCTTTCTCAAGAAAATCAACACTTTCAAGCTAAACTCCTCTTTTTTTTTTCTTTCTTTTCCTCTTTTTCCTTGTTCCCTTCCCTCTCAAGAACATTTTTTTTCTTTTTTTACTTTTTTTGTTTTTTCTGCAGATGGCCAACCTCTCCTTTTCCAATCAACCTCCCTTCCCTCTTAAGCTCTCCCTCTCCTTTTTCCAATTCATCAAAAATCAAGGCCTACTTTCCACCTTGCCTTTTTTCAACATTGCTTCACCTCTTTTCTCTCATTTTTGTGCTTGAAAAGTCTAACTTTCAAGCAAAAATCTCCAGCTCAGATATAATTGGGTCCCTCCCTTGTTTAATGCAGGCATTAATGGCATTTAATGATGCAGAGGTCGGTGTCAAAGAGACGTCGCCTCACCGACGCCCAAGCCTGGCTTAGGCCTTGGGCTAACAGGTTTTTTTAGGCTTAGGCCTACAATTTTTTGAGTTTGAGTTTCAAGGTTTTGGGCTTGGTGGGCTTGGTTCTAGGGTTTTCGAGGCTTTTGAGTCCTTTTTAGAGAAGTTTTCGGGTTCCTCTTGCATTCCAAATCCGGACTATCTCATCATCTGACTTTCGTTGCGGGCCAATCAAACTGAGGGTGTCCACAATAGTTCTCCTTCTTCCCCCATGATCTAGAGGTTCCCTCCTGCTTCTCTTATCTTCTTCTTCTTTTTTTTTTAATGCCACATAATCATATTCTAGCATATTCCTATTATCTTCTTTTCTTCCCTTTTTTTTTTTTTTTTTTTTTGTAAGTGATAAACATCAAAAAATGGAGATAAGGACTATCTTAATTCACCAAAGATAAATATTAACTCTAACCCTTAAGGGAGTGACATATACACTCTCTCCATTCTTCTCTTTTTTTTTTTTAATCTAGTCCTTTCTAGAGTTTTGCTATTAAGTCCTAATCCACATCCTTAATTTAATATTATAATATTTTGGGTATATAAAATTTTATTTATTATTCATGTATTTAATTTAATTTAATTTAATTTTTTATACATATAATTTCGGGTTAATCCTAAACATGGGCGTGACAATACCAAAACTGACTGAACCGAAAAATGAATAAAATATCGAATGTTAATTTAATAAATAACATATAAATATTAGTAAATAGTAGGGAAGTTTATGTATAATGATATATAAAAAAATTAATATATTTTTTGTTTAAAATATAATAAAAATTATTAACAAAATATTTTTATTAATTTCATTATTATTAATATTATTATCGTTGTTGTTGCTACTACTACTACTATTGTTCATTTGACAAGTAAAAACATGCATGTCTATTATATTACAATAATTTAGTTAACAAATAAGAATGTGGAATGTCCATTATGATACAATTTAAACTTAAAATAGTAGAAATAAAAAATATTATTATTAATAACACAAGTAAAAATGTGGAATGCACATTATATTTAAATTTAAACTAAAAATATGAAAAAAATTTAACATTTTATGATTTCAAAATTTATAATTTATTAATCAAAACATACTGTTATTATTACATTTGATAACTTATTAAATATCATTTTTAGTAAGTAATTCAATCTTATTGGTATTATTTAAAATTAATGAGCCAAATAATATTATAATAGTTATTATTTTTATTGTATATTAATATATATATATATATATATATGGACATATATTATAGATAATCAAAACAACGTAGTTTTTCTCAGAACCACATTATTTTAATTAAAGTAAGTAGTAACCTTACAAACAAAAATAATAGAAGTTACATCATTTTTATTAATTAAAATATATTGTTATTATTATATTTAATAACTTATCAATTATTATTTTTATATTAAGTATTCTAATCTTATTGATATTGTTTAAAATTAATGAGCTAAATGCTATTATTATAATATTGTGTATTAATATATATATATATATATATATATATATATATATATATATATATATTTATTTATTTATTTATTTATTTATTTATTTATTTATATTACAGATAACTAATACGTCATTTTGATTAAAATAAGTTATGACCATTACAAATAAAAGTAAGAGAAGTTAGGTCATTTTTATTAATTAAAATATATTGTTATTTTTAATTTGATTCAATTTTAATATTTTTTTTACTTGAACAAGTTCTTCTTAAATTCTTTTTAATTTAAATCATTTTTGTTTTTCTTTGAATTAATTCTTCCAACTATTATTATTGTTTTTTATGATGATTATAATAGTTTTGTTAACTGCTGAAGAGATAAGAATTAAACTCTTAATCTAATTGTACCTAGAAGTACGGTTGAACACTGAAGAAGAAAATATTGAATCGAACCAAAATTCCAAACCGAAAGACATTAAAACCATACTAAACTGAATAATTTTACCCTAAATCATACTAAACTGAATTTGTAAGTAATTTGGTATGGTACTTTATATTTACAAAATATCAAACTGAGAACCGTACAAAACTATAAGAAACCGACCGAACAAAAAACCGAATATAATATTGAATGTTAATTTAATAAATAACATATAAATATTAGTAAATAGTAGGGAAGTTAATTATATACATTTTATTATATTATCAAGTAAAATATATTAAATAATATATGTATAATGATATATAAAAAATTAATATATTTTGTGTTTAAAAGATAATAAATAAATAAATTATTAACAAAATATTTTTATTAATTTCATTATTATTAATATTATTATAATTGTTGTTGCTGCTACTACTACTATTCTTATTCAATTGACAAGTAAAATTTGAATGTCTATTATATTAGAATAATTTAGCTAACAAAAAAAAAAGAAATGTGGAATGTCCATTATAATACAACTTAAACTTAAAATAGTAGAAATAAAAAATTATTATTATTAATAACACAAGTAAAAATGTGGAATGCACATAATATTAAATTTAAACTAAAAATATGAAAAAATAGGGATGTTTACATAAATGCCCAAAAAAAAAGACCATTTACATCACATTACCCCATGTTATTAATAAATTACACACGTGTCCTATGTTTTTCAAATATTACACGTATATCCTTTTTTGCGTCTTCTTCTTCTTTGCGTTTTTTTTTCATAGCTGCTTCTTTTTTTGTTGACCAACGTAGCTGCTTCTCTGAGTTTTTTTTCTTGCTTTTTCTTTGCACTTGTCTTTTTCCATTTCTCCACCCATCATCATTCTCCCCCTTCTTCTTCTTTCTCATCAAGTTTTGCAAAAAAGACAACAATTTCTATGGTGATTATTTTTGCTTCTTCTCTCTTCAATTCCTTTTCCTTTCTTTTCTTTACTTCTCGTTTACCATAGAAGAAATGAAAGAGAAAAGAAGTGAAGGAAAGAGAAGAAAACCTATAAAATTTTTCCTGTAGACTGTAGAGATTTTAATTCTTCAAATTCTAATTATTTTTTGTTTGGGTTTGAAGAGAAGAAGATGATGGTGGCTAACAGTTTCGATCTGTGGCAAAAAGATGATTCAATCTTATGGGTTTTCTTTAGTTTCTCATAGCATATGTGTTCTTTGCTTTGTTTTTGGATTTTGGCTTTTTTTTTTTTGTTAGTTTAGTTTCTCAAAGCAAAGAATCTGCAAGGACCTCGAAATCAAGCTCTATAGTTTTTGATGGGGAGGTTTCAATTTCTCCTATATCACCTGGGCAATTGGAGACCACCAAGAAGAGGAAAAATAGTGAAGAGAACGAGAAAGAGAAAGATAGGAAAGTGAGAGTTACAAGAGCAATGTCATCAAAGAATAGAAAAAGTGAACAGAAGAATTATAATAAGCAGTGTGTTTATTATAAGAAAGTGGTGTTTGATGGTCATGAATTTGAGATAGGTGATGATGTATATGTGAAGAGGAGAGATGATGCCAGCTTAGATGATGAGTGTCTGTTTGTGAACTTTGGAGTTTTTATTGGTTTAATTTCATTGTTTAACATTTTTTTCCCTATCCATGTGCAGCTTGCTTCCACTAAAAGTATCATTTTAGCTTTTTGGCATTTTTAGAATTCTTCCACTAAAAGAAAACAATTATCTTTTTGGTTCTTTTTATTTATTATTTTTTTTGGTTCAAAGAGCTAAATAAGATTAAAAGGGTGCTTTTAAATTCATGCGTGTGTGACTATGAGAAAGAGAGAGTGGTAAGTAGTGAGTGACAAGCTGGCCTAGAAAGAAGCAACAAAGCAGCTTCATTTCACTTATTTCAACAGTTCTCTGTTGCTCCTTATTCTTTGAATAAATTAATTTATCCCTGATAAATACAGTATATTTTTCGAATATTATTCGTATATGATACAATTAAAAATAGTATCTAAAAATTAAAAAAAGTATCTCAAAACTCATAAATACAGTATATTTTTCGAATATTATTCGTATATGATACAATTAAAAATAGTATATTATCTGAATATTATTCGTATCTAAAACTCAAAACAGCATTTGAAACTCAAAACAATAATATGATATTTTGAGTAAGTGTTTATTGTTGGAAAAATAATATCAACCTAATAAATATATAAAAATATACAAATTTATATTTCAAAAATATAGTATATTTTTCTAATATTATTCGTATACGATACAATTAAAAATAGTATATTATCTGAATATTATTCGTATCTGAACTCAAAACAACATTTGAAACTCAAAACAACATTTGAATATGATATTTTGAGTAAGTATTTATTGTTGGAAAAATAATATCAGCCTAATAAATATATAAAAATATACAAATTTATATTTCAAAAATACAGTATATTTTTCGAATATTATTCTTATATGATACAATTAAAAAAAGTATATTATCTAAATATTATTCGTATCTGAAACTCAAAACAGTATCTGAATATGATAATTTGAGTAAATATTTATTGTTGAAAAATAATATCAAACTAATATATATATAAATATACAAATTTATATTTCAAAATATTTTTCTAGCATATATGAAATTTTAATTATTTAATAAAACTAATATGAGTTATATAATTTAAATATGTTAATTATAATCTTTGAAATAAAGCACACCGCCTATATATATATATAGCATATCTGAAATTTTAATTATTTATTAAAAAGTAATATG
>CATIWK010180869.1:0-11353 GCA_949634005.1 Mallotus japonicus
CATACTAGCAATTAGTATAAGCTATATATCACTACAAGAAAATGAGTTTTTAATGACAAAAAATTAATGAGGGTATAAAAAATCCCTCATTAAAAGTATAGTTTTAATAGTTTTAATGAAAGAACAAAAAATGCCTAGTTAAAGGGTTAACTAGTAGTGAGGAAATTTTATGTTCCTAGTTATTGATATGGAATTTGGTCATTATTTTGTAAAATTTTTGGCTCTAACTTCTTCCACCAAAAGAAAGATTTTTTTTAATTAAAAAAAAGAGATAATATTCAATAAATATCATTTAACTAAGTCAATATTATATAATACTAATTTTATATTAAGCAACATCAATACTAATTAAATTAATAATAATTAAAGTAAAATATTATATATGACAATATTATGTATTCATGATAATATTATATAATTTTTTACATGTAAATTAATATTAATTTTGTAGCTAATTATATATTTTTTGTAAGTAAAATTTTTCCCTAAATACCACAAATTACTGTGTTATTTATAAATTTAAAATATTTCTGTAAAATAATTTTAATTTATTTACGATAAAATAATAATAATAAGTGCAAATATTCTTAAATATAAAAATTACTTAAAATCCATATGCATAAAAATTACAAATATTCTTAAATAAAATATAAATTACAATAAAATAAAAATTACTTTGAAGGCTTGGATGGACAAAACCACTTACCTCACAACCCTAATTTTCAGCTCCCCTCACCCTCATTCCAGACCCTTCTCAGCCCCCCCTTCCCATCTCTGTTTTCTCTTCTCATTTCCTCTTCTCTTTTCTCGCCCTTCTTCCCTTCGAAATCGTCACCTTTGTTCACCAAGATAGAAGAAGATGAGTTTCTATTGGTCAATTTCATGCTTTTTTAAAGGTTTTTTTTTTTTCCTCTGTTTTCTCTTGGATCTTGGCGGTTTCAAGCTTGCTGCGAAGGAGAAAAGGTTACGGACATGGACACCATGTGGCGTAGCCAGAGACCTTGATTGTCTCATCTCTCATTTTCTATCTGTGTCTTGTGTTCCTGTCTAGGTAATTACCTCCTGAGACCAAGTTTTGCTTTCACATGTATATCATTTTAATTATAGTTATTAGTTTGTGTTTAGAACAGCAAAACTACACGTCTGTGCAGATGGAGATGTGCAAATCGCGTGAATGATTAAATGCCTCTTTTTTCCTCATGAAAGTGCTCTTGATGTTCCACTCAGGTTTCTTCTCTAATTAGAATCCATGTCTCTTCAGTACAGCTGCAAAAAAATGTAAGTTCTCAAATCACAACTTGTAAAAATCAACCCAAATGTAATAAAAATATATTCTTTACTCGGAATAAAAGGTATTTCTTCATTTTATCTAAGCTTAATCCAGCACTTGTTTAATTAATAGTTCCTTTTATGTACGAGGTTCTGCTAAGGCATGCTTGGTGATGGTCTTTTATTCGTTTCGTTTTTTTTTTCTTCCTGTTTTAGTTTTGATCCTTGTGCTTGTATAGTTTGATTATTCTTGATAATTTGTTATTGCATTTTGACAAAAGAAATGATTGGTGGTCACTGAAATGGGTATTATTTATCTACAAGTTTCATTAAATACTCCAGCTCAAGCCTGTGTTCATTTTTAGTGTTCCCTTTTCTAGATAACCTGCCTTTCTTTGAATTGCTGTAGTCTTAGCTTTGGTACTTTCAAATATTTGATTTGAGTTTGATTTAGCCCAAATTTGAATATATATGTAGATCTCATCTTTGATTCTGTTCTCTCAATTCTTTCTATGTTTAGGTTTACTGGATGTACATATTAGCCACTGATAAACAGCCCCAAAGAAGAAAGGCGCACTAAAGATGAAGCAGGTTTTTTTTTTTTTTAATTTACTCTTCCCTAAATTTTTCACTTCTTTCAATATATTCTTTGATTTGTATCAAAATAATGTAGAAATGTGGATGTTATTGATTTTACTTCTCTGAAATTTGGATTTAAATACATGTTTATGGCATATGCATGTCTACTTCTTAATTGGTTCATGAAGGTGTATTTAAGCTTTATAGCCTACAAAATGGAATGGAAAATTGTTATATTTTGATTAATCTCATGGTAAATGGCCTTCATTTTTGTCTTTGGCTATAAATTACTTTTTGTACATCACATTGTTGAATGCTCCTCGCCTTTTGGTAATTTTGCTCTAAATTAATGAATAATTTCATGAATTTTGACATAGATTAGGTCATAATCTTAACCTTAAGTATGGTATTGTATGATTTTAGGAGCAGAATTTGATTTGTATTGGTGATCATTTGATATCAACATAGAGTTTGATGATTTTAGTAGCTTTACCACAATGCTCAAGGGTGAAGTGGTAATGGTACTCCCTTCTCCATTTTGCAATATGTCATGGGTGATTGTTCTTTTTTTTTTTAAAATTAATTTTTTTTTTTCAGTTTATGTGCATTCTTTGCATATAGCATAGGAAGAACTTGTTCACTAGAAAATCTTGGGCAGAGAACTTAACACTCAAAATTAAATGCTTACAAGAGGTTATTGAATACAGTAATGTTGGATCTTGTTTTATCAATTTTAATAGCTAGTGTTATATCTCTTGTTTCAGTTCAAGATGAAACCTGAAATGCACTATGGCAAGGATGACTGTCCAGTTTCACCTCCTCGTAGCTTTCCGAAAGAAGATGAACTTCATTTTGGGAATGAGATGATAGACTTTTCTAAAGTCAAGGCAAGATTTTTAAGTTTTAATCTGTGTCCTATTTTTTTATGATAGTTTGACATCATACAGTTCTTAACCATTTAAAATTTCACAATGCCAAATGATATATATATATATATATATATATATACATATATATATATCATAAAATTCCTCTATTGGAATTGGTTATAAAATTCATTCAAGTAGTAGGAAGTAGGCTTTACTAGTGCCTTGAGGTACAAAATCAAAGCAAAGCTTGGATTTACATTTGAGAGTAGAAAAATAAATTTTCTTGCTGCGATTTGAGCTTCCCATGATTTTCTTTAAAACATAATAGATTTGAGCTTCACATGCAAAGATTTTTTATTATCTAAATTAATTGGGTTTGATTTATTCTCTTTTAAAACAGAATAGATTCGAGCAACAGATTTGGATACAAGAAAATCCTTTAGAGGAGGAAGAAATATTCATTTTACCATGATTCAAGTAGCTAAACCTTTGTTTTGTAACTGTTACCATATCTGCATATAAAATGAGACCAGCATGTACTTTTGAATATGTTTCCATTTAGACTTCTCTTACTAATGGTTAGAAGAACATCCATGTTGAATTTTTTAGTACAGTTATTTATTTATTTATTTTTTGAAAAAAGTGCAGTTGTTATTATTATAGTTTGCAATAGCGTATATAACTGTAGTTGCTTTTAGTGAATGGTATATGGAAATGGAAGCTTTGAATACTTGAATGTGATGTATGGGGTAGAAATTGTGGTCCATTTGCCACTTTGAAGAAACTTCTCTCAACTATGAAATTGTTTGTTGGCTGCATTTAGGTATATCTTCTTATAATGTTGCACTTTTTTTTTAATTAAACTGTTACCTTTCCTGTTTTTTATTAATTATTTTTTTTTCTGTTCTTTTTTATAGGGATGAAGAGCCGAACAAATAATTATAATTTTAGATTTTATTAAATCATCTCTACAAAGATGAAGACTTGAGAATTAATGATATCATTTTGTTAAGAATTTTTCTTTTTGGAAATGAAGATAGTGTTTCATTATAAGTTTAATCTTAAATCTTGAATTTTTAATGTATAAATTAAACATTAAATATATTATGTTATATTTTTTTCTATTATTCATTTTTATTGTGGCTATTTTGTCATCCTGCAGTGAAACGCGGGTTATGTTACTAGTAAAGATATATAATGAGTTAAAATCAATTAATGACATAACTTTTTGTCTCTAAAAATTATGTTTAATGAGGACAATTATTGGTTTTATGAGGGAGGTCATTATTGATAAAACAATTTTTAGTGAGGGATAATTTTTATATAATGATGGTACATTTTGTTAATAAATTGCTATATAGTGAGGGGAAAATGACATATAGTGAGGAAAATTTTCATTGTTAAGAATATTATTTAATGAGAGTAAATGATGAAATAGTGATTACATTTGTCATCATTAAAAATACTTTTTAATGATGGTAATTATCCCGTTATTATATGTAGTAATGACTGGACTCCATTTCCGTCATTAATACCTTTCCTAACGAGGGCAGTAATAAGGGGGGATGAGGAGATTTTTCCCGTCATTAAATATTTTTAATGACGATTTTTTAACTTTTAGTCATGGATTTTCCCGTCATTATAGATCAATTTTCTTATAGTGATAGCTGCGTCAAGTTTCCTATAGAAGTGGGAATTACACCAGTGAGATGATTGGAGGATAAATCAAGTTGAGTGAGAGATTTCAACATTCCAACTTCTTGAGGTATCAAACCAAAGAGTTGGTTAGTGTAAAGGTAAACAATTGATAGCTACGTCAAATTTCCTATAGAAGTAGGAATTACACCGATGAGATGATTAGAGGATAAATGAAGTTGAGTGAGAGATTTCAGCATTCTAACTTTTTGAGGTATCGAACCAGAGAGTTGGTTAGTGTAAAGGTAAAGAATTGATAGCTGCGTCAAGTTTCCTATAGAAGTCGGAATTGCACCGGTGAGATGATTGGAGGATAAGACAAGGTCAATGAGAGATTTCAACATTCCAACTTCTTGAGGTATGGAACCTGAGAGTTGGTTAGTTAAAAGGAAAAGAAATGATAGCTACGTCAAGTTTCCTATAGAAGTGGGAATTACACCGGTGAGATGATTAGAGGATATGTCAAAGTTAGTGAGAGATTTCAGCATTCCAACTTCTTGAGGTATCGAACCAGAGAGTTGGTTAGTGTAAAGGTAAAGAATTGATAGCTGCGTCAAGTTTCCTATAGAAGTGGGAATTACACCGATGAGATGATTGGAGAATAACCCAAGGTCAATGAGAGATGTCAACATTCCAACTTCTTGAGGTATGGAACTAGAGATTTGGTTAGTGTAAAGATAAAGATTTGACAGCTGCGTCAAGTTTCCTATAAAAGTGGAAATTACACCGGTTATATGATTGGAGGATAGATCAAGGTCAGTGATAGATTTCAACATGCCAATTTTTTGAGGTATGGAACCAGAGAGTTGGTTAGTCTCAAGGTAAAGAATTGATAGCTTGGTCAAGTTCCCAATAGAAGCTGGAATAACACCACTCAGATGATTATTAAACAAATCAAGGTATGTGAGAGAGGTTAGTATTCCTACTTCTAGAGGAATAGAACCATAGATGTTATTGAAGGACAAATCAAGAGCGTTCAGAAGTTTTAAGAAGCTACCAATATGGGAAGGAATTTCACCATGAAATGAGTTGTTGGTAATATTGAAGACAATAAGATTGGGAAAAGATATGAAACTTAGACTGTGAAGCGTACCTTTCAAACCAGAACTTGGAAGGTTTATTTGAGTGACAGTTGGTGGCTGATGATCACAGTAAATACCAAGCCAAGAAGAATTACAAGGTGTGGTTCCAACCCAAGAAGACAAGGAAGATTGGGTTTGATTATCAAAAGAAGCCTTCCATCGTGAGAGAGCATTTGCCTGCTCTATCTCATGGGAGGATACATTAGCAAGAGCAACAACATGATGAAGAGAAAGTAGAAAAAGAAGCAGAAGAAGAAGAAGAATGTGAGGGCAGAATACGAGAAGAGAAGACATAACTTCAGTTGTGGTATCAAAGGCAATGTGGCTGATGAAGATTGTGAGATGCATGAAGCGGCTTTATAGAAGAGCATTCTCTTAAGTCAATTAAGTAATAACTTAGGAAATGAGCAAAGTCCTTACTGATATATAAACTATTATCTCTTTTTTTTTTTTGTTTGACTATGGACATCAATGTGCTTAATTAAATATTAATCATCATTTGAAAATTAACCATAATTTGCTTATGCAATTGAATTTCAATTATGTGACAAAAAAAGTTATTAATCTCAAATTTTAATTTACCAAATACTTTTGACTTTTGACTCATTAAAATACAAAAATGTACTATTTTTTTTTTTTTATGAAATTGGGACTTTTAAAGTACCAATAATTATTGGGATTGACACCAGACTGTTCCCGTTTAAGTGACGTTTAAAATTTTAATTGTGGTATTCGTAATTACATTAAAAGACATTTTCATATTAGAATAGTGTAATCAAGATTAGTTCCTGCCATGAATCCATGACTTTAATCATCTTTTTTTTTTTTTTTTGAGAATGACTTTAATCATCTTTGATTGATAAGGCATTTAGTTGTTTTAATTAATAAGAAAGCAATTAAATACAACAGATCATTTTGAATTCGTCTCAAAGCTAATACAGAAAAGAAAAAAGTCTAAATCAATAAATCAATGCCGGCTTGATAATAAATAATTAATTACAGGTGGCTTGTAACTATGGTTTGGAGGCTAATGAAATTAAACATATATAATGCAAATAATTAATTGATTTCCTTGTTTTGCATGAGTATGATATAACTTTATGAAAAAGTTTAATATATATTAAACTTAGTTATTTTAATTTGAGAAAACAAAATGAAAAAGGGAGAAAAAGAAAAGGAAGAGACAAAGGATTTCACAAAGAATGCATTATGTTGGTAGCATATTTTGGATTATTCTTCACAAAGTGCAAGAGCTAGCCAAGTGTCCATTACCTATGCACACACATAAAAATTCGTTAGACAAAATTATAAAGAAACGTGTTATGATTGAAGAATGAAATTGGATATGTTGTTATATGTAAAATAAAATATAACAGCACATAATCAATAATCAAAATACCGAAGAATTATGAGGGCAGAAAGAGTAATGCCAAAAAACATATACATAATATGGAAAGGATGCATAATGCCTACTCTCCTCTCTGCATCTAATGCGAAGCGCACACACAAAAGCAACCATTTATCTTACACCAAATCTGTTTCCATCATTTAAAATGCCTCTTGTTAATGAATAACAGCTAAAAGACATGCAATCATCTACACAATTCCTTGCTATTCATCTATAAAATCCAAATCATTACCAAGTTATCCTCCCAAATTAGCACCATTAAGAACTCCATGAAACCCCACATTTAAACAAAATAAAAATTATAAGAGGCTTAGCGTCGAAATCAAACAAAATGTAATTAACACAGTCATAAAAAGAACTTCATAAATGGACGTTATTTCTGAAACCTCGGTGACATCAATGACATTTAGCATTTTTTTTGTTAAATTACTGTTCATATGTTATAAAATGAAAGTTGGATTTATCATGTTGCCTATACCTACATTGGTTTTCTACAACTAAAAAAAAAAAAATGAGAAAGCCTTGGATTATTAATTAGCTAATGTTGATCAAGGTCAGAGCATGTTAATTGGGAGGTGAGGCAGCAGTGGTTTCATTGCCTTCATCTGACCTCAAAGATGAATTTTCGAGTTTCTCATATCTACAGAGAAGGGAATTCTGAGGCTGATTTGCTTGCTCGTCATGGTGTCTCAGCATCTTCTTTTCAATGGTGGGATTTAATTCCAGCGTTTTGTAACTCTGCTATTTGTGATCATTATTGTAGGAGAGTTCATTACCGTTTTTGTTAGCTTTTGTTGGAGGCTCTGCCTCTTTATGTTCTTTGTAAACTCTTTTCCTTTTCTATTAATAATATTGGACAACAGAAAAATGATGTGTAACGCTAAGGGTTTGTCAACCTAGTTGAGATGCTCAGGTGCGTTTCCTGATTTCTGGCCTCCAAATCTTACTTAAAAAAAAAAAAAAAAAATTAGCTAACTAATTCAGACTGACCTGATAGTTAAAATCCTATGTTGGTTAAGAGTGGCCCTTATTTGCACATATCAGAAACATACTCAAAATAATTAATATTTGCTTAGTATAGTAATTAGCACTGAACATGAAAATGCATAAAGGATCAGAGATCAATACCTCAGAATGATCTAGCCTGGAAAAATAAATGATAGGAAAAAAATGGTGATTGACTCCATGAATTGAAAAAAATACTAGATATTTGGAATTGCTATTGTTGTTACGTAAGTAATAGCTAGTAGTGGGCATGTTAGAGATACAAATCTTGCAGTGTCCATGGCTAAAGTTGGTCTCTTGGGGAAGAGCAATTCATCTATATTAGCTCTCAAAGAACAGTTCATGACAGGATATACGAGTATCAGATGGATTGCATAACTTAATCAAACAATGTCATCAAGTAATTATCCCATTGGCGTATCAAAATTCTTATCAAAGTTCATAACAATATCAGGCATGATTATGATTAATTAATTATAATAATATTAAAAATAATATCATAAGTATAATAATATTATTTGTTTGTTTTTAAATTTTAACATTATTATGATTTTTTTAATAATAATAATATATTATTATTATTATTTATCTAAATATTATTATTATTTATGCATGAGTGTTAGTGTGTACGTAGCATTTATGTAAGAATTTATTATTACTATTATTGTTATTATTATCATCATTATCATTATTATCATTATTATTATTTGTTTCAGCCTTTATGCATGAAATGGCCATTTTGAAATGGCCGCGGACTGCAATTGAAGAGTCCAATTCAATTTCAAAATTTTTTTGTCCATTCCTCCACTCATGTTGGCAGAATAGACTAAAAAATAATAAAAAAAATTATGCAATCCGCCATTTGGACTGACGGAGTACTCCAACTCCAATGGCAGAAAGCATTTGCATTCTGCCACAAAAACACCACCTCAACCAAAAGTATCACAAATTGAGAAAATTTTTCAAAATTCACCACAAAAAAGGGAATTAGTTTGTAAAGTACCATAAAAAGGAAATTTCTTTTATTTTATTTACCATAAAATGGTAAATAACCCTTTAAATTTGAGTGTTTATATTTTTTTTATGAACGGTTTAATTTATAAATATGTGTCAATCTTTAAATAATTTGTTACAACAATTATTACCATGAATTCATCCTAAAATTAAACCAGTAATAATTGAACATATTATTAAATAACTTTATATCATTTTTATCACCTTTTATCTTATTAAGAAATTTAAGCAATAATCATATCTAGCATATTTTATATTATGTTAAGTAGGATAAATATAAAAGAAAGGTAATAAAAGTAACTTCCTCTCCGTGCTGGCTCAAGGGCGTATACCTAGGGTCTCACGAATGAGGCTATATATTTATATAATTTTAAATTAATATTTTTATAAATTTTATCTAAAAATATGTTAAAATAATTTTCTACTCTATTATTTTTAAAAAAAAATTATAAATTTTATTTTTTTTACAAAATAAATTTTAATTTACAAATAATTATTATTAACTATGTGAAAAAAATTTTATTTGCTGGTAATAAAAGAAAAATATAAATGAAATAATAAAGTGACACTTTTAATAGAAAATGTGTTTTTAACATGATTTTA
Source organism: Mallotus japonicus (assembly GCA_949634005.1). Taxonomy (NCBI): domain Eukaryota; kingdom Viridiplantae; phylum Streptophyta; class Magnoliopsida; order Malpighiales; family Euphorbiaceae; genus Mallotus; species Mallotus japonicus. The sequence continues at coordinate 9,525 of CATIWK010180869.1, forward strand.
TTAATTATATTTATTAAATTAAGGGAAAAAGTTCTTAATTAATTTTGTAAAAATATAAATATTATATATCAAAATTTTCTTTCTTATTTTTATAGTTGTATCTCCTTTTTTTGAATTTTTTGACAAATTTATTTGTTAGATAATTTCTTTTAACATTCAATTTTCCTATCTTTTGGTTTTCAATAAAAAAGTTTCACAAAAATTTATCAATGTTAATACCAAATTATTTTCTAATTTGTTTGATATTAGCACTATTTTATTTTAAAAATAATTAATTTAATAACTTGATATCTTATAAAAAAAATTGCCCATAGGGCTTTGAGTAATTTTAAACCAGCCCTGCTTCCTCTATATGATAGAATATGAATACAAATTTTCTATTAACTTTGCTGACTTTTTTATTTTGGAACATAAAGAAGTAAAAGTATTTCTTAAACATTATGTATTAACGTTTAATGGAAAAAAAAAGTCTTTTACAATAGAAGCGATGATTTGTCGTTGGTAGTCTGATACAAGTGACTATAATGTCACCGACTTTTAATTACTTTTTTTTGTTGTAAATTTGACCTTAATTATTTTTCTATTTTTAATTTTGTCTCCTTTTATATTTACTGTGCTAAATTAAAATATTCTATTAGACATAATGAAAAAATAAATAATATCTAATTTCATTCATTTACTAGAGATTACTAATCCAAAACACTTATTATTCATTTATTTTTACTTTAACTATCTTTCATACTAAATTACCTATACAATTTATTTTTAAATACAAAGTTTATTTTTCGTGTTTCCAATACTAGTCCTATATAGGTGTCAAGATATGCGTAAATAATTTTTTTTGGTACATTTGTAGCATCCATTAATGTATCTTCGATCAGTTTCCATTCTTTGTTCTCAATGGAGCAAGAAATATAGGATCTCGATAGAGTTTCCCCCCTCAAGAATGTTGGAACATAAAGTGTGCAAATTGCATAAGGCACTCTATGGGCTCAAACAAGCACCAAGGACCTGGTATAGCAAAATTGACTCCTATTTTGCTAAAAATAGTTTTCAAAAGAGTGCTAATGAACCTACACTTTATGTAAAAACCGAGGGAAATGATTTTTTGGCTGTATGTTTGTATGTTGATGATATGCTTTGTACAGGGAATTCTTCTCATGTGATAGAATTGTTTAAAAAGCCTATGATGCAAACTTTTGAGATGTCAGACCTGGGCTATTTGCATTATTTTTTAGGAATTGAAGTGGTCCAGGATTCACATGGAATTTTTGTATGTCAACGGAGATATGCTACTGATTTGTTGACGAAAATGAGAATGGAAAATTGCAAAGCTGTCAAAACTCCTTTGAATGCAAATGAAAAGCTGTCCTTGGATGATGAAGTTGAAGAATCTCACTTCCGAAGCATTGTGGGAAGCTTGATGTACCTCACTCATACAAGGCCTGATATTGTCCATAGTGTGAGTCTTATTTCAAGATTCATGCATAGTCCAAGCAAGAATCATTTAGGAGCAGCCAAGAGAATTCTTCGCTATGTTCAAGGGACAAAGCAAGGTGTTGTCAGGCATAAGGATTTTATTGCTCATCTCTGAGTTCTTCTGGTAGCATTAGTGCTACCGTTTTCAGTATTTTGTATCGTTTTTTCTTTTGGTTTGTTTTTTTTTGCTTTGCGATCGTTGTTCTTTCCAGGCTTTTTGACTTAGCTTGAGCTTGCCTAGGTTGGTTGTTTTTTGGGAGGCCTTATGGCTGGGGTTTAGTTGGCATCCTCACGTTAAGTCTTTCCTGGTTTTCAATTTATGAAATTTTCTGCTTATCAAAAAAAAAAAA
>CATIWK010180870.1:0-19320 GCA_949634005.1 Mallotus japonicus
TGAAACATTATAACTAGTTATTACAAACTTTTTGAACACAAAACAAGTACTCATATACAAAGGTGATATTACAAAAGTTAAAAAAAAGCAGGACCTGTTTTGCAACTGAAATCGAAATGGGATATTATAACATCCACATATTAGCAACTCCTTACAATAATATCCAAACAATATTAGTAACAGACAGTAACATGTCTGCACACCTATTTGCATACCTATATTAGAAAAAAAAGTTCTTATTTTAAAACCATCATTCAAAGATAGATAGACAATATAACATCCCCATTATCAAATGGCAACAAAATAGTTTAAATTATAAGATAGTCAAGAACAACAAATTGTTCTTGTCACTTCTTTCTTCCATGCTCCATACGATTGGTATTCCTCTCCTCTTGAAGCTGTTTACTTATTATGGAAACTTTCCCCTTCAATGTGAGGCCCCTTGGCTGAAATTCTAACTCATTTGAACTTGATCTGAAGGTTGGTTATGAGCTGCTCCCAGTTGTCGATGATAACTTACTGCTCTTTTCAATGGGTTGAGACAGGCTTTGATAACCTCCATTTAATGGCCTAGCAGAACTTGTTCCAGGTTTCATCAAAACAAAACACAACTTTAAGACACATAAAATTTGCATAACTCAAAATAAATATAAACAAAATAACAACTTATATTTAAAGTAGCAGTGCCAGTCTCCAAATTATGATAACATCCATATCCAATTTCAACTTTCTTTTTCCTATGTTTTCGAACTTGCTGAGCAGTTGCTTTTCCTGGTACCACAAATGGAGGTTTTGGTACTTGAGCAGCTTTCCTTTTTTTAAGAAATTCTGCAAACTCAGTTCTACTCTTTTCTGCATGCTCGCTGAGTGCCCTTGCACTTTCTTTTTGGTGCCTTCTAAATTCCCTTTCATCAATACTCAATTCATTAGTAAGCACTGTGTGGCTTCCTTACATGCTGGATTCAGTGTATGTTGACTTAGGTTTCTTTCCAAATTCATTACGAAGCTCTTCTATTGCACTTATTTTTCTTGCATTTCCCTGAGACTGTTTTGTTGTTCTTTGTCTTTTTGCTGAATCATTACTTTGTTTGCTTGCAGAAGACTGATCAGTCAACAAAGAAGATATGTCAATAACAATAATGGACATAAATAGTCAAAATAAATATAAGTGATTAGACAAAATAAATATAAATAGTAAAAATATATAAATATAAGCAGATATATCATACTGTTTTAGCTGTTCTATGTGGGAAACCTCTTCTATTGTGCCCTTTGGAATTGCATATCTTATAAGTCATCAATCTTCCTCTCCTTAACAGTTTTCAATATTTGGCTGCTCATTTTTATCCTTTCTCCTTGCCAACTTTGGCCTGCTAGGCATTCTCCTAGTAGGTGGTGGCCGTATCACTGCTTTAGCAGACTCATTCTATAGGTTTGGTCCCTAACTAGTTGTAGAAAGTACTAGAAAGGAATGCCAGTTAAGTCCCACTCTCTACATGTACAAGTGCCAAGTGATAGGTTCATTGTATGCTTGTCTTTAGGATCATACACAAATGTGACTTCATAACCATTATCACCATTCCAAACCATTTGCCATATGTGTGATTTTTCTTTATTCTTATCCAATTTCTCCATTGCCCTTGGGGACACATCACTAATCCAATTCTTGCAAAACCTTCTCTTTTTTGGTATTCTCTCTATACATTGGATGCAAATATCTTCTAACATTGAAATAATGGGTTTGCACCTTGCATCAAGAATACATCCATTAAACGTCTCGGCAAGGTTGTTGTCAACTACATCACATTTTGGCTTTGTTTGAAAGTATGCCTTTGTCCAAGCCTCCACAGGGTACACAAGCATATCTTCAACAATCTTATCACTAAGAGAATTCAGCTCTTCTAACTTCTCTCTTAACTATTGGACATATGTAGACTTGGCACACTCCTAAAAAGTTATCTTCCTCTCCTCCCCTTTCCAATTTTTTTTTACCATATTGTATAGATATGTCGAGCACACATCCTGTGCTCAACCATGAGCAAATTATCCTTGATAGCACTAGCCAAACCCTGAACAAAACAAATCAGTTTATAAAGAACTTTATATTGTAATAATATACACATCATAATATACAATAAAAGACTAAATGGCAAACTTAAAAGTACCTTTTGCATGTCTAATATGATTGTGTAATTTTCTCCATCACCAAGTGTTGGTTACTGCAAGTGCACGAGTTGAACAAGTAGTATAGTAGTGAGTTGAGTATCGTCTCCACATGGATTGGGGTCTAAACGCCTATCAATCTCAATCGTATTTATTTAGAGCTGTTAATGATTAGTTGTTCAAAGCAAGTAAATAACTAAAATGACAAATAAACTAAGAAATGTAAATAAGCTATTGTTAATCAAAATGACAAGGAAACAAATAATATTGAAGGCATGTTGTTGGGAGAATTGGCATACCATAGCATCATTAAGCCAAATAACATATTAGTTCAAGTTTTAATGCACACCTCAAGTTTTCTAAAACCGAATTAACAATCTCTCTCGAGCAAGGTTAATCTCACTAACAAGCATCAATCAAATCTCATTATATAACTTAATTCCCATCATCATCATACAACAAGATTAAATCTAACTTGAAAGACATTCAGCAAACTTATGGAGGATTAGATCTAAACAAGCTTTCTCAAGTCATTGAAAGATCTAATAAGTATTTATGGGTCTATTGAATCTACCATCTCTCAATGCATAGATTCAAATAGGGATTGCATTTGCCCACAATACAATACTCTACAAAGCTTAACAAACACAATATGCAATTTATAAACAAGAACTAATATATTAAATGAACTTAAATCAAATGGGTTTCCAAAATCCCAACAACACAAAAGTACTTAGCCACTCATGGCTATTACAACCAACATTCAATATTCAATTACACACAAGAGACTAGAATAAAGATAAGAGTCAGAAATGTTATCCAAAAGAGCTTGAATCTTCAAATGGGTCACTCTCCTTCAACTTCTTTTTCTCCTTTTTTCCTTCTTCTTCTTTTCTCTCCTCTTGTGTGTTGTTCTTTGTGATTGGTTATTCCCCTAGCAAATGTGAGAGCATATGGGTATATTGTGTGTTCTCCTCCCCGAGTAATTTCGTGCCTATTTTCCTTTTTAGCCCTTCTAGAACATGTCCTTTTACCTCCCCTTAGATATTTCTCAAATTCAGTACACCTAAGCATGTTCTGTGCTGGAAACGACGAAGCCACGATCGTGGAAGATCCGCGCTTGCGTAGAAAGGGCTCTTTGGCAAAGGTCACACTCGCATAGTAGCCATGCCCGCAACTGAAGCATCCAGGTGAAAGGGTTGTGCTCGCTCATTGGCCGTGCTCGCGACAGAAGAGGCTGGCTTAAGGAATCTGCGCTCACTCAAGGCTCGAAATCACTCAGGGGCTAGCATTCTGGCATATCCACAATCGCACATCCAACCGCGATCGCGATAGAAGACAGCTCTGCATCAGCTCTGTTCCTTTTCTTCTTCTTTTGTTGCTTTTCTCCACCAAATCACTTTTAAAACTCTTTTCCCTAACAAAAACAAAGAAAACATAAAAGTATCTAATTCTATATGATTTTCTATACTAAATGCTATTCAAAATATACAAATGCATGCAAATTAGATACCTAAAACTATGTATAATTTGACACCAACACTAAGATCCAAGTCATATTTTAGGCACTTTAGGAACCATTCCTAATTTTTCTTGTTCTTAATGGAAACCACACTCCATGCACTAGGGAACATTTGATTGTTCCCATCTCTCCCTATTGCACATAAGAGTTGACCTTTGCATACTCTTTTAAGAAAACAGCCATCAAGGCCAATGATTGGCCTACAACCTTCTTTCCACCCCTTTTTGCATGCTTCAAAACATACATAAAATTTTTTAAAAATATAGTCTTTACTGCCATCATCCTTATGTGCTTTCATAAGACAAGTTGAACTAGGATTGTTACTTTTAATCGCCTCCACATAATTATTAAGTGATGCATACTCTTCTCAATAGTTCCCTATCAAATCTCTAAGAATCCTATTCTTGATATTCCAAGCAAGACTTATGCCTATCTTCAACTTTAAATCAACCTCAATTAGTTTCTTGAAATCTTTTAACTTCATGCAAGGTAGATTCATTAATCTATGCTTGTAGAATTTTGTAAGGTACTTGCTGCTTTCCATTCTAATCTTGTTCTCTGCATTGGTGCTTTTGAAGGTATGTTTTCACTGTCCAAATCTCATCATTCTGCTCTTTGCTCACTAACAGTACCCATGGACAACCTTTTTTACACCTTGCTCTAACTCTGACCTTGTCATTTTTTACCAAGTGAACCCTCAACCCCTCGAGGATTCTATACTTGGCAATGACATCTGTAACTTAGTGTACAGATTTGAAAATCATGCCTAGGCAAAATACAAGCATTAAGGCATCCTCATCAAACCTGATTTTTGAACTGGTTCTTTTTTGTGCTTTATTATCTTCATCACTGTAATAGCTTCCAATATCTGAACTGTCGTAGTAAACAGAACCAGTTGAGTCATCATCCCCTTGTTTATCATGCATACCTGTGACTTCATGTTCTACCTCTATATTTTCAGTTTTATTATTTTCCACCCCTCCAATAGTATCACATTGCTTAGTTTCAACACTATTGTTTGCTTCATTTTCTGCATCTGCTGTTTTATTTTTCTTGTGAAATTCCCTCATTTCCTTCCTAGACTCTTGGATCTCATCATCCTCTTCTTCAGTCAGTAGTCCAACATCCACGTATAAGTTATCAAATGTGATATGAGGCATTTCATTTCCCTCGTATCCATTTACCTTATTATTTTCATTATTCTTCTGCTCCAAATTAATATGTTTGGTTTAAATGAAAATTTTATGAAATTTATTTCGAATTTCAACTTTTTAATTTTGTGAAATTATTTAAAATTAAATTAATATATTTGATTTAAATAAATTTATAATTTATTTGAAAATAAATTGTGTGAATTTCTCTGTAGAAGTGAACCAAAGAAGAGGTTAACGAAATGTAAGGCCCCATTTCCATACCACCTGTTATGTTCTAGGTTCACCACACGGATGATGAAAAGAGCTATGGAGCAAGCAACGTCCTCTCTCTCTACATTTAACCACCACCATTAACACTCCTAGAAAAATTTTCTCTTCCTTTCTCTCTTTTTCTCGAGAAACAAACACCTTTTAGAAACCCTAGCGCCAAAAATAAAAAGAAATGGCGGTTTCAGAAGAGGAATGCTCAGATGCAAAGTCACGATCATCGTCTCCGTCTTCGTCATCAAAGAGTGCTCATTACCTTGCCAAGTGTGTTCTTCGAGGAAGTGTTGTTCTTCAGGTTGCTTACGGTCATTTCCGCTCTTATTCCTCAAACGACGTCGTTTTTGGCAAGGTCATTGCTCTGCTTTCTTTAACCCTAGCTACGTAACATTAATAGTTTCTGCAACTGTTTCTGGCTATGAAAATTACTCTAATTCATGTGTTTTAGCTCATCGTTTGGTAGAGTTTCTACTTTCTACGAAGAAAAAAAAAAGAAAAGAAACAGAATAAATATGGTTTCTATAAAGCCTTGTTGATTCATAGGAGAAGCAATTATTAGCTTGTAATGTCGTAGAAATGCAAGAATTGAAGTCCATTCGATTGTATTTAGTCAATTCTCATGTTTCGCAACTTCATTTCTCGCTAGAATTCAATTCGTATCAACTTAAAAGAAAAAAAAAACAAAGCATTTTGAGAAAAAGTGACATTTACAAGACCTATTTATTTATAGTGGCATTTAGAGCTTATCTCTTATTAGAATTATTTATTTTATGATTTGCTTGGGATGGAAGATATGTGATGGTAAAGAAACTTATATAAACAGTTTTCAGATATTATAAATGATTTAGTGCAATATTTGCTTTGTTAGAAAGTGGGCTTTGCTTCTTGCATATGTTATCATCTTGATCTGAGAGTGATGGGCTCTCTCTTGCAGGAGACATCGATAGAGTTGGTAATAATTGGGGAAGATGGAATTGTGCAATCGATATGTGATCAGCCTGTATTTGGCACAATTAAAGATCTCGCTGTTATACCTTGGAACGACAAGTTCTATGCACGAAGCCCACAGGTCTTCTATTATTTTCTAATGTTTTGATGTTTATTATTTCTATGAAATCTGTTTGTAATGTTTCTTCTTCTTCTTCTTCTTCTTCTTTTTCTTTTCCACTTGTTGATACAAGAAAATATCGTATGAATAAAGATTTTATGACTTATCAGTGCAGTAGAAAGCCACATTGTACCATATGAAGTAATTTTTTCTTTTGCATGGAAAGATATTTATGTGGTTGTTCTGAATATATTTTCTTCTTTCTTCTTCTGTAGATGCATGGAAAAGACCTGTTGGCTGTTACTTCTGATTCTGGAAAGCTCTCATTTCTCATTTTTTGCAATGAAATGCACAGGTTTTCTTTTCCTCGTACCTATTGATTATTGCACGTGACATTTTTTACTTCTCTCACTAGGGATGGTTCAATTGCTGTGTAGGTGACATTTGAATTTTTTTTTTAATTGAAGGTTCTTTCCTCTGACACATGTTCATCTTTCCAACCCCGGAAATTCAATAAATCAGCTAGGAAGACTGTTGGCTGTTGATGCCAGGTAAATTTATTTTATTTTGAAGAAGATTCAAAGTGAATCGTCAATATTCTGGTATTTGCTTATTTTTGATGTTGCGGTTTTAGTATCTTGATGCTTAATGAGCCATATTTTACAACATCTCCTTAACATTCTTTGGGGGCCTGCCCCTTGTTTGGAACTTTCTGGATTTTTTTTGGACCTCAAAGATCTTGTGTTTCATTTATTGTTTATTGTGGCATAGCAGAAGTAATATTCCTAGTGACTAGAACAATAGCTGTTAAAGGTGCAAGTCCTAGCACCTCAAACACTGAAAGGCGGTTGATGTTAATGAGGCGTGCCTCTTTAACGTTTTAGTCTATAGCTGCTTTTTTTTTCCCATTTTCTTCAATTAATTCTTCATCTATAGATCTCTGGAATTAATTTGAATTTGTAAGTGATCTTTTAAAGATCTAATGCATGCCAAATCATAAATTTTTGATTTTCTTATTTTCCACTCTTTTTTGCCCTCATATGTTCAGGTGAAAGCCTTTGGCTTGTGCCTAGGCTCCGCTCTAGGACCGCTTTGCACCTATTATAACTATGACTAGACCTTAAATAAACTGAAGCCTGTATTATTTTGCCGAATAAGATACCATAAACTCTTTGCAGTAATTATGTGGATTTTTTTTTTTTTTTTTTTTGCTTGGGTGCATATATAAGCAGAAGCCACTGTAGAAATTTTGGTTTAGGCTTTGGAAAAATCCAGCTCTGTAAGGTTGAGAAATTAATAACTTTGAATAACTTGTGGTAAAGAGGAGCAGGGACTAAGCCCTTAAGAAACTGGCAGAAATGGATTCTAAATATGAAAAAGTAAAAAACACATTGTTTAGCATTGTTGGAATTGAAAATTTTTACATCTGTATTTCCTATTGTGTTCTTAACCTTCTTGCTTTCAATTTGCAGTGGCTGCTTCATTGCTACTAGTGCATATGTGGACCGATTGGCTTTATTTTCCTTATCTGTATCCGGGGGCAGTGATATCATTGATGAGGTTGATATATATCTATCTTCTCAGTCTTTGTACACTTTGTAATACATTTTTTTGCTCTCCATATTAGAAAATAGAAGAAGAGTTTTTTTTATTGGTCTGTTTATGATATTATCAAGATTTTACATGGATGTGTTGAAATGCTCCCTTTTTGCACAATTTCAGCAAATATTTTATCCTCCTGAAAATGAGGGTCATACAATTTTCACCAGAAGTATTCAGAGGCCCACTATATCTGGTACAATATGGAGCATGTGCTTTATTTCAAGGGACTCGAGTCAACCAAGTAAGGAGCATAATCCTGTACTAGCCATTATTCTAAATAGGTATGATAATTGATTATCTATGCTTCTGTCTGGGGTACTTCTACTGATATTTCCATTGTCATGTCAAGTGATAAGTAGGAAGCAACTCTTTCTCATGTGCACTTTTACATTGCTCTTTTGATGTGATTCTAAGCTTAAACTATATCTTTGGTATACTGCAGGAGGGGTGAACTGCTAAACGAACTTTTTTTGTTGGGATGGAACATTAGAGAACATACCATAAATGTTTTTTCTCCATCTTTGGAAGCTGGACCAGTAGTGCATGACATTGTTGAAGTTCCTCATTCTAATGGATTTGCACTTCTGTTCAGGGTTGGGGATGTTCTCCTAATGGATCTCAGAGATGTTAGCAACCCCTGCTATGTCTGTACAACGAGTTTAAATGTCTTGCCTGCTGCAATGGAGGAGCAGAGTTCTGTTGAAGAGTCAAGTCGAATTCATGATGTTGATGATGATAGTTTGTTCAATGTTGCTGCATGTGCTTTACTGCAGCTTCAGGATTATGATCCCATGTGTATAGATAGTGAAGGTGGCAGTGTAAAGTCAACCTCTAAATATGTGTGCTCTTGGAGTTGGGAACCAGAACATGATAAAAATCCAAAAATGATTTTTTGTATAGACACAGGAGAACTTTTCATGATTGAAATTTTTTTCAATTCAGAGGATGTTAAAATAAATATCTCTGATTGTCTCTATAAAGGTCTACCATGTAAATCACTTTTGTGGGTTGAAGGTGGTTTCCTGGCTGCTCTTGTAGAGATGGGGGATGGCATTGTCCTGAAAGTGGAAAATGAAAGGCTATTATATGCAAGCCCGATACAAAGTATTGCACCAATCTTGGACATGTCAGTTGTGGATTCCCATGATGAGAAAAGTGACCAAATGTTTGGCTGCTGTGGAGTGGCCCCTGAAGGGTCATTAAGGATTATCAGGAGTGGCATCAGTGTTGAAAAGTTGTTGAGGACTGCTTCTATCTATCAGGGTGTTACTGGTACCTGGACACTTAGAATGAAAGTAACTGACCCGTATCATTCGTTTGTTGTTCTATCTTTTGTTGAAGAGACCAGGGTGCTATCAGTTGGAGTAAGCTTCGCTGATGTGACTGATTCAGTTGGCTTCCTTCCCAATGTCTGTACTTTAGCTTGTGGAGTTGTAGGTGATGGTTTGCTCATCCAAATCCACCAAACTGCTGTTCGCCTTTGTTTGCCCACCAAGGTTGCCCATGCTGAAGGTATACCTCTGCCTTCTCCAGGTTGCACATCTTGGTTTCCTCAGAATATGAGTATCAGTTTGGGGGCTGTTGGAAATAATTTGATTGTTGTTTCTACTTCTAATCCATGCTTTTTATATGTTCTTGGGGTCAGATTACTATCAGCTTATCATTATGAGATACATGAATTGCAACATTTGAAATTGCTAAATGAGTTATCCTGCATTTCAATACCTCAAAAACATTTTGAGCGAAGAAGTTCAAATTCTAGCAATCTTGTGGATAAGAACTGTGCATCTGTCCTTCCTGCTGGAGTTGACATTAGCTGTACATTTGTTGTCGGCACTCATAGGCCTTCGGTGGAAGTCCTGTGTTTTTTGCCTGATGAAGGCCTGAAAATTATTGCTTGTGGGACAATATCTTTAACAAATACTCTAGGAACTGCTATTAGTGGCTGTGTCCCCCAAGATGTAAGGCTTGTTCTGGTTGATCGGTTGTATGTCCTATCTGGTTTGAGGAATGGCATGTTGCTTCGGTTTGAATGGCCTTCTTTATCTTCTTCATCAATATCTTCATTGGAATTACAGCATTATGGATATTCTATTGATTCAAGTATAATTAATGCTGGTAGTGCTTTATCAACCATGCCTCCAGTGTTTGCTGAGTCACAAACATTCTCTGTTGACTTAAGTGGTGATGCAATGGATGGCCTCCCTGTCACATTACAATTGATTGCCACCCGTCGTATTGGCATTACTCCAGTTTTCCTTGTTCCTCTGACTGATTCACTTGACGCAGACATGATTGCACTCAGTAATAGACCTTGGTTACTGCACACTGCAAGGCACGGGCTCTCTTATACGTCAATCTCATTTCAACCCTCAACTCATTCCACACCTGTATGTTCAGTGGAATGTCCAAAAGGACTTCTATTTGTTGCAGAAAATAGTCTACATTTGGTAAGTGTCCTTTTTGTCTGCTATTTTGATTATTTAGCTCCATTTTGTCAAAGGCATTTATTTTTCAGAGGGTTAGGTCTACGTTTCTTATGATATGAGGAGTATATTAAACAGTTATGCTACTGAAAAAGAAATTACTCTTGGGTGAATCATGCTAACTTAACTGTTATGCATGTGTTTTTGTGCAATATAACTGATTAGTGGTGATTAATGCAGAAGAATTGAGTCCAATTGATTTTCTGTTATTGGATTTGCATAATAATTTAGTTTAAGAGTTTATTTTTTTCTTTTTTCTGAATGAAAAATCAAGAGCTTTTTCTACAATCAACTATCAAGTATCAACTGGCCTGGTAAAGCCCTTTTGACTGACTTCGATGGCCTCAAAGGGCATGCTTGCTGCTTCCCTTTAGTAGCAGGAAAGATTTCCCTTTGTAAAGGCTTCTTAAGTTCATGAAGTAACTCAAGGCTTTTTCACCGGTTACCTTAGACGTGCTTTTGGGATTCTTTTGTTGACTTTTGTATATTTGGACATTCCTAATTGATGTCTTACTTCTGTGGGATTTGGGACTGGCCGCAGAATCATGCTGGAACTTTCAACTGATCTCTTTCATTGTGTACATTTTTTCATGGGACGGGTAGCATCGAGATGCACGAGTGAATTATGTTTTCACCTCATTATATTAGAATAATCTAATGTAAATATAATTATAGTTTTTGAGAAGGTCATTTCTTCTACCTATCGTAAGAGGATGATTTGAAATGGTGATTCCTTGGGCTTTTTTTTTGTTTATTTTTTTTTACATTCCTCAAATGTTCCTCTCTAAGCTGGGTTAGTTGATTCTATTTTGCATGGATTGGGATGAGCTATATGATCTTTGATTCCACGATGCTTCAGGTTGAGATGGTGCATAGCAAGAGGTTCAATGTGCAGAAGTTTCATCTTGGAGGCACCCCACGGAAGGTCCTATACCATACTGAAAGTAGGCTGCTGCTTGTAATGAGAACTGAAGTTAGCAATGACCCATGTTCATCTGACATATGTTGTGTTGATCCCCTCAGTGGTGCTTTAGTCTCATCTTTTAAACTTGAACGTGGAGAAACAGGAAAATCCATGGAATTGGTGACGGTGGGAACTGAACAGGTTTTGGTGGTTGGAACTAGTCTGTCTCCAGGTCCAGCTATAATGCCCAGTGGTGAAGCTGAAAGGTATGCATCTGTTTACCTAAGACTTTATAACTATGGATGGCTTGGCCTTGTAGCTTTGCTGAAATTCAAGTTTCCAGTTAATAATTCAATTGTGCAAATTCAAAGGGCCTAAAAAGTCAATGTGATTGGTTTAGCAGATTTTCTCTCAATTAGTACTCAGAATCATGATTTTCTAACTGGGACATTTCTTCAGCAGTACCAAGGGCCGTCTTATTGTCCTCTGTCTTGAACACATGCAAAATTCAGATAGTGGTTCAATGACATTATGTTCGAAAGCAGGATCATCTACTCAACGAACTTCACCATTTCGTGAAGTTGTAGGCTATACTGCTGAACAACTATCAAGTAGTAGTCTTTGTAGTAGTCCAGATGATAGTTGTGATGGAGTGAAACTTGAAGAAACTGAAGCATGGCAGTTACGATTGGCATATGCAACCAAATGGCCTGGCATGGCACTCACAATATGTCCATATCTTGATCATTACTTCTTGGCATCTGCTGGTAGTGCTGTAAGTTGTGTTTTCTGTTTGCTTCTAAGATGCAAGGTCGACTGGTGTGTTGCTGATGCTGATAAATATGGTCTTCTTTTGCAGTTTTATGTATGTGGATTTCCAAATGATAATCCCCAAAGGGTGAGAAAGTTCGCTGTTGCAAGGACACGTTTTACCATAATTTCATTGACTGCGCATTTTACTAGAATTGCTGTTGGGGATTGCCGTGATGGCATTCTTTTCTATTCTTATCAAGAGGTAGGTTTTATATTTGTAATTTCAGGTTATAGGTGAGCTTGTTCTTTCTCCTCCCCCTCCTCCCTTAATTTGGAACTTCCTGCTTTCTTGTGGAAAGTCTATGGTGTTCTTAACTTTAACATTTGCTTTCTATTATTCTAGGATACTAGAAAACTGGAGCAAATTTATTGTGACCCATCGCAGAGATTAGTTGCTGATTGTATCCTTCTGGATCTTGATACGGCTGTGGTTTCAGATCGTAAGGGAAGCATTGCTGTCTTGTCATGTTCAGATGACTCGACACGTAAGTTTTAATTTCAAACTTTGTTTACAAGTAATTGGTTATTTACATACTTGTACATGTTCATTTTCCTTTTACTCGCTCACTAATGTAAAATTTACAAATACTTTATTCTTTAGTTGGGTATTAATACATAATGGTGATTGGATCATCATTATCAAGTTTGACATTTGTGTGGCTGGTATTGTAGATTATAACAGGGGACATATATTATTCAGTGTGATTTTATATATGAATTCTTAATTTAATTCCAAATTACATTCTCTGTCAGCAATCTTTTTCATATATGGCAAATAAAATAAAAGGAAAATTAAGCACGCCAGTAACTCATATTTGTTTGGACCTTAAAAAAGTTAATAAAACTTGTATCTGGCAGTGATTACGTTAATGTGATTTTTTTTTTTTTGAGATGATGGGTAACAAATAAAAGGCTATGCATTAAATTTGGTTCATGAGGAACTTGAAGCATGGGCAGGGATCTGGATTATTTAATTTATTGATAATGTAGATGGTAAGAATAATGATAATTGTAGATCATTGATAAGGAGCAGTGAAAAAATGACAGTGTTTAATTTATTTGTCTTTCTCCCTACATTTTAAGTATTCTTGTACTGTAGTTAAGGAATTAAATCTTGATCACCCTAGTTTCTTATGTCTTTTTGTCTTAGGTAATGCAAGTCCAGAATGCAACTTGACATTGACGTGTGCCTACTATATGGGTGAGATTGCTATGAGCATTAGGAAGGTACTTCTTCTGTCACTGTAGTTGTTCATCTGAAGGAATTAGTGATATAAAGTAAATGTTATGAAGTCCTGTTAATGAACTCACCTTGTTAGGAAGTAGTGGTCTGATGTGGCAATCTAATTTTGTTAGTCTTGAATTGTCAGTTTCTAGTCTTCTATTTGTCAGTTATATTTGTGTTTTATTTTCAGTTTCCATGTTGCTAATTGATAGGACAGTTTTCTCTTTGTATGCGAGGTGTTTATATGCAGTTTTTGGAATATTAATAAATTATTGCTAATGAATGAAAGAAGTAAGAAGAATTTCAGTCAGGATTTGAGTTTTCTTGAAAGAATAAAGACTCAAGATATTGTTGATTTCTCTCTTTAATTGAGCCCTTATTTTAGGATTAGTTTCCCAATTCAGCACCTGGAAACTATACCTTTTCCAAAAAAAAAAAAAAAAAAGGGTAAATTACCCTAAAACTAGATCCCTAGTTGCCTACTGGGTTATTTATACTCATAATTCCATAATAATACTCAACATTCAATTAGTCACTTAAAACTTTTTAACATTTAATTCCCATTGCTTCAAAAAAAAAAAAAAAACATTTAATTCCCATTAAAATACCCAACATCAGTTTCTGGTGATTGGCAATGACGTGGAGGCTGCGTGGCCACTAATGTGTCAATTTTTTTTTTTTATAAATAAGGGAGGCTACGTGGCCACCCATTCTCTACCCAGCTTCTTAGAAAAGCTTCCTTGCTCCTCTCTTAATTACTAAAAAAAAAAAAAAAAAAAAAATTCTAACCTGGAAATCCCCAAGCATCTTCTCCTTCATCACCCTCTTTTCTCCTCCTCCTCCATCCACTTCTCCTTCATTAGCATCTCCATCTTTCAATAATCAAACACCCAATTAACCAAAAAAAATACAGCACCAAGTTTGTCAATAATCAAACACCCAATTAACCAATAAAATAAAATAAAATAAAATACAGCACCAACAAGAACAGCAACCTTCCATTTTCAGCCATGTCCATCCCATATGTGACCATTGTCTTCTCCATCTTGTGGACAATCTTAAAGCCATCATTGTCTTAGGTAAAGGAGCCATGGGCATGGTGATTTTGTGGATGACCTCGTGCATAATAGGAGATCCACCCTCTGCAAGAAATTTGAGGCTGACCATTATGTGTGGTAGGAGATCCAAATTAAAAAAAAAAAAAATTTCTAGCAAGAACAAATTTGAATCTGAAAATCTTAAGAGAATGGGTGGTGTTAATAATTAAGAGGATAAGTTGTCGGTGGTGGGTGTTCCATGGCTATTACAGTGCTCTTCCATGGTGTTGCCGCCATTTTGGGAATTGGTGTTGCAGTAGAAAGAGAAAGTGATGAAAGAAAGATTCTAGATTGAGAAAAAAAAAAAGAGAAAATGTTTTTTTATAACTCCAATCTCACCATCAATCTCTTGCAAAATAATATGCTTTGTGTTTTGTGTAAAATTGAAAAAAAAAAAAAATAGATGAAGAATTTACAGTTTTTGTTGTTAAATTGGGAATTAATTTAGGTTACATGAAATTTGGTTTGTGGAGAAGAAAATTATATTGTGGCACATCCAACATGTCACACTACTTCCAGGTGTAATATTAAAAAAAAAATTTGACACATCAGCGGCTACATTGGCTCCATGTCATCGCCGTTCACCGGAAAATGGTTTTAGGCATTTTAGTGGGATTTAAATACCGGGTATGTAAATAACCCGTTGCCTACTTAATAATTTTGGGGATCTTGTCCTGTTTGTGGTCATTCAAACTGAAAAATGAAGTGGATTTTCATCATTTATATGAGAAGTAATGCCTTTAAAAGTAGAAATGGATTTTGGGATAAATGTTTAATGTATTTATTTGTAGAAACAAAGTATTTTTACCCCTGAATAATCATTTGTGGTCATTCAAACTGAGGCACCATGGAGTTTTTGACTTAAAAACCCTAGAATAGCAACATTTCTAAGTAAAGGGACAGGAATGACGGATTATGTATAAATGTTATCTCATGTTGTCGTATGGACCAAACTATGTTCCCTGACATTTTCTTGAAACCTGCATATGTAATTGCATGTCTTTTTCTATTTTCATTGCATAAGTATCTAATCATATAGCATTGTTGAGATGATTAATTAATGATTGCCAATTTAATTTCTTACAGGGATCATTTTCTTATAAACTCCCTGCTGATGATTTGTTGATGGGATATGACACCATCACTAATAATGATTATTCGTCAAATAATACTATCATGGCCAGTACTCTTTTAGGAAGCATACTAATTTTCATTCCCTTAACAAGGTATGAATTCAGTTTCTTTTTTTTTTTTTTTTAATTTTTTTCCCCAAAGGTTGTAGATAAGGGTATTGATGGTAAAGCAGTTAGAAACATTTTTTAAAATAATTGAACAGTGGATATATTTTGAGGATCATTTTTTCCATTTCAAAGATGAGCCTTTGAGAGAATTCTAAAGGGCATATATCAAAATGAGTCCTTTTCTGCATGAAATTGCGCACAAGAGAATTCTAAACGCAAGAGTTTAGTCACAAGTGGGCTTGGATTCAGGCCCTAAACTGCTTTTTGCCTGTGCTTATATATTATCTCGATTTGAATTTTATTTTAAATGACTTCTGTTTTTGCTCACAGAGAAGAGCATGAACTCCTAGAAGCTGTACAAGCTAGACTTGTGGTTCATCCTTTGACTGCTCCCATTTTAGGAAATGATCATAACGAGTTTCGCAGCCGTGAAAACCCGGTAAGGACATGGTGCCTTTATTTCTTGTAATAACATTGTGCTTAATTGACTTAATATTTTTCGTATTAACCACAAAAATGTATTTTCTTTTTTCTTCTGCTTCTTTTAATGTGCTTGTAGCATGTACAAGTATCAATATTCTGAGTTATTCATGCAGCATTAACCAACTACTATATCAGTTGACATCAAATATTTATATGACTTTTCGTATGAACTTTCATGTTTGGAGTATTTTTAGTTGAATCCACATGTCTGAGTTATGTTGTTACGAGTATTTGAATGGTTTTCAAGCTAAGCTAACATGCTCTAAGAAGAATATGTAGCCCTCATCATTTGCTGGAGATATGCACATGGTCAGCGTTAGGGGTGTAAACGAGCTGAGCTGAGCCAAATATTTAGAAAGAAAAGGTGTTTGTATGTGAGACAGACATGGTTTAACAATCAATTGGTATTATGGGCAGCTTTTCTGCAACATGCTAAATCCACCTCCCCGGTCTGGTAAAATGCAGACCATTTGTGCATACCTTATGTCTTTGAAGTCACTCGGGGCATGGGTGTGTGTATAATTTTTCAAATATGGGGTTGAGTCGCACAAGTGTATAATGTGTTTGGTCGTGTAATTCTCTGTTTTTTCAGACATGGCCTTGATACATGTTTGTGTCTTGGTGTTCTCATGTTGGCCTGTTGAGTCCATGCTTCATCGCCAAGAATGTTCTCTATACAATGATTGTAATGATCTGACTTCTGGTTTCTATTCTGACTTCTAACAAGAAATGAGATTGTAATAATTTAATGTAGGAAGTATTTTTAACTTAAAAATGCATAATTGGTGATCACGATCATGTTCATGCCATGGCTGATATGAATATCAAGAAGCACCAGTTATGGTTTCTTAAAGCAGTAATGTTTCACTTCAACTCTTTTCCTTTCCCCTTTCTAATTCTTGTTATTTTTCTCCATGTTTTTGTTATGTTATGGTTAACAGGTTGGAGCTCCTAAGATACTTGATGGTGATGTGCTGGCTCAGTTTTTGGAGCTAACTAGTCTACAACAAGAGGCAATACTGTCATTACCCCTTGGCCAAATGAATACTGTTAGAAAAGGTTTAAAACCATTGCCTGTGCCTATCCCAGTTAGTCAAGTCGTGCAACTGCTTGAGCGGGTTCATTATGCCCTCAATTAGTGCTCTTTTCACCTCACCAATTTCCCATCTGTAAGTAGACGAAATACCATTTCAAAGCCAAGGCACTGCGACCAGTTCCTGGGGTCTGTATTTTCTGTTGCCCCTTGAGATTCCTGAAGCAGGCTATTGTATGATTGATATGCAAACCTGTCTGCAAAATGCTATCTGTCTCATCAGTCATCACCATGGAGGGAACGGATAGAGATAAAGCTGAAAGTCCACAGCTTGCTACTTGAAACAGCAGTACAGAGTTAGAGCAGGTAGATCGGTGCCAACGTTTTCCTTGCAGGTGAGTTGATGCCCACTGCATATTCTCTAGCCTGTGTGATAGCTGTTGATATTTATTTTCATGTGGTGTGGTTAGACCTTCACTGGAAGGGAAAGTGATCTGTAATTCAGTTGAATGGGCATTTTTGCACCGCTAAGTTAAATGATTTCGCATGTAAAGTCCTTTGCTTAAATGGCAATAAGTAATATTCTTTGCGCTAAGATCAGTCATAATTCATTGACGACAATAGGGTGATTATTGCTACTGTTGGGATTACAGTGATTCTGATTTTTTTTTTTTTGGTATTCATACCATAGCAATTTGTCCTGTCAAAACTGCTACTGTGATCAAAACTATCAACACGTTACAGCTCTAGTAAAGTTTGCTTTGACAGTTCGTATTCGGTGACTAAAAGTATGGTGTACTGTAACAAATTGGCAGCAGATTTTGATTTTTACACCTAAAAATTTTTATTGTCTATTTTTTTTTTATTACAAGTTCGTCTGTGACTCACAAAAATTTTTCAATAATATGTTTGGTTTCTGTAGGGGGGAAGATAGAAATATACATGTGAAGCCATTCATGTATAATTTTTTTCTTTTTTACCTCTTGCTATGTTTTGAGTAGTAGTAAAAGAGAAGACATACAATAAGCTATGATCCCATTCCCCTTGTAGAATTAAGGAAGGAATGATTTTTCATTAACATAAATTTAAGTTAAATTAATTATAAATTAGTCAAAAATTTAAATCAATTAATATATTATTAAAATTTATGAAATATAATTCTTTTTAGTAATGAAATAAAATATATAAATTCATAATAATTATTATTTAGTATATTTTTACATATAATAAGATTAATTGCGATTCCGATTCCGATTCCCTTACAAAACAAAAGCTTAAATTTTTTTTTTCATTTCTGGTTCCTTTTCATTTCAATTTTAATTCTGATTCCGGAGTATAAATCAAACAACCACTATGTTTAGAAGCACACAAACGGGGCATATGACTATTAAGAATCATAATAATTTTAAGAATTTTGATTTTACTTTATATATATATATTAAACATATTATAATAAAATTGAATATTGTTAACATTCACCACATGATGATTTAATACACTTTCATCTTTGGTGATAAAAATAAAATGTGTACAAAGGCAAAAAAAAAGGAAAATAACCGTAGAATTTCTCAAATAATAAAAATATTTATATAGGATAATTTACTAACATTTCCTTAAGGTTTGTTCTAATTTATTAGTTGATCCATGTATTCAACTAAATATACTTTTATGTTTGATTTTATTAACTATTTTCTCCTTCTACTACCTTAATACCCCTCAAATTTATAGTTAAAATATTAAATCTGAGAGGTTATTAGTTGACTTTTAAAAATATAAGGACAAATTAGTGAGTTTGGCCAAATATCAGGAGGAGATTATAATTTACCATATTATTTATTTAAAAAATTTGATATAATATATTCAGAATACAATATTTAAGAAGTTCCCCTCATACAATATACAAATGCAGGGTGGCTGGACTGGAACCAACAACCATAATGGGGATGTTTCCTTGAGGATCGTACGTGTTGCTGTATTGATTTAATGAGATAAAAGATGCAAAGGACGAATATGAATTTTTATATTGCAGGCCACAACCACAATTTCTATCATTTAATTCAAAAAGCTCAATTTCAGAAGGAACAGCAATAAAGTTTGGGTTGGCAAGTTTGTTGGAATTATTGTTATTGCAGGACCTGTAACTGACATCTCTATATCTATATGCAGCCTTATAGTGACAAGACCTCATGCCTCATTCCAGGATTCTCCCCAAGTATATAGAGAGTGTTTGGTACAGTTGTTGGAGAGAGCTACAGCTGTTCAATTTCTAATAGTCATAGAAAAAT
>CATIWK010180949.1:0-13145 GCA_949634005.1 Mallotus japonicus
AACTAGATCAACAAGTAAATGTTGAATCTACACCAGTACCACAAGGTCCTAGAAGGTCTGGTAGGACATGTCATAATCCTGAGAGATATGGATTTCTCATAACATATAATAATGATGTGATGATTGTGGATTAAAGTGAGCCCACAACTTACCAAGAGGCCATGGACAGTTCAGCCTCTGAGAAATGGTTAGAAGCCATGAAATCAGAAATGCAATCCATGTATGATAATCAAGTATGGACTTTGATTGATCCACATGAAGGTTTAAAAACTATTGGGTGCAAATGAGTTTTCAAAATGAAAACTGACATGGATGGCAATGTGCACACCTTTAAATCAAGACTAGTTGCAAAGGTTTTCAAGCAAACACACGGTATAGACTATGATAAAACTTTTCACCAATTGCTATGCTTAAGTCCATTTGAATTATTCTTGTCATAGCTACATACTATGATTATGAAATATGGCAAATGGACGTCAAAACAACATTTCTTAATGCAAACCTCACTGAGGATGTGTACATGACACAACCAAAGGGTTTTGTCAATCTTGAGAATTATGGAAAGGTTTGCAAGCTTCAAAGGTCCATTTATGGATTGAAGCAAGCTTCTCGGAGTTGGAATCTTCGTTTTGATGAAGCAATCAAAGAGTTTGGATTCATAAAGAATGAAGATGAACCTTGTGTTTACAAGAAGGTTAGTGGGAGTGCAATAGTTTTTCTAGTAATATATTGATGACATATTACTCATCGAAAATGATATTCCTACTCTACAAAATGTTAAATCATGGTTAGGGAATTATTTCTCAATGAAAGACTTAGGTGAAGCTGTCTATATTTTAGGCATCAAGATCTATAGAGATAGATCTAAAAGGCTTATTGGCCTAAGTCAAAGCACTTACATTGACAAGGTACTGAATAGGTTTAGAATGCAAAACTCCAAGAGAGGATTCTTGCCAATGTCCCATGGCATTAGTCTTAGCAAGACTCAGTGTCCAAAGACATAAGATGAGCGAGACCACATGAGTAATATTCCATATACTTATGCTATTGGATCCATTATGTATGCCATGTTATGCACTCGACCAGATGTCTTATATGCTTTGAGCATAATGAGCAGATACCAGTCAGACCCAGGTGAAAGTCACTGGATAGCAGTTAAGAATATCCTTAAATACTTGAGAAGGACTAAGGATGCATTTTTACTGTATGGTGGGCAGGAAGATGAGCTAGTTGTAAATGGTTACACAGATGCTAGCTTCCAATCTGACAAAGATGACTTTCGATCGCAGTCAGGTTATGTGTTTTGTTTAAATGGAGGTGCAGTGAGCGGGAGAAGTTCAAAGCAAGACACCGTTGCTGATTCTACAACAAAATATGAGTACATAGCTGCCTCGATGGCAGCCAAGGAAGCTGTTTGGATCAAGAAGTTCATAACTGGATTAGGAGTTATTCCTAGTATATTAGATCTAGTGGGCTTATATTGTGACAATAATGGAGCTATAGCACAGGCTAAGGAACCCAGATCACATCAACGATCCAAACATATACTCAGGCGTTATCATCTCATTAGAGAGATCATTGAGAGAGGAGACGTGAATAAATGCAGAGTACCAACAGATGACAATGTTGCTGATCCACTAACTAAGCCTCTTCCATATGCTAAGCATGAGAGTCATACTAGGTCAATGGGTATGAGATACAATATTGATTGGGCCTAGTGTAAGTGGGAGATTGTTAGTGTTATGCCCTAGGCCAATTATGTAATGGCCATACTTTGACTTTGTCATATTTGCACTTTAATGATAAAGAGACATTTTTATCATTACTGGCTAATTCTAGTATTATCCTTGATTAGTTAATTCTACTAAGATCATCAAGTACATGACTTGATAGTAAAACTCTTAGGTGATACTTGAATTCTAATCTAAATATCCCTAGTCGATTATCGTTGTGGGAACAACAATGAATAAAATACTAGCATGAGGTTGACTGATGATTAAGTTTTACTGATCATGTATATGAGATATTAAGTCAAACTCATAGGTACATATTTAGAGAAATGATGTACTGGATCGACCCACTATGAGAATACCACATGGATTATTGTCATAGGTAATTCTCATCACATTAGTATTATTTGAGTCCTCTGACCTGAGATCACCATGGTTTCCTGCATGACAAGTTCTGTATTTTAACACATCCCTATGCCATACTTTAACCGAATGGTAAAACAAGTTGTGATTGGATATACAATGAGTTATGTGAGGGATGTGAGTGGTTGAGATGGAATTTGTCCCTCAGTTATTTTGAGCAGATATCTGTTGGGCCCCTCGATGAGTTATACTGAAGAGAAATGTATGGCCATGCTAGAATGATAAAGAGTTATCAATATCAGTCTACTTGGGATCGAGAAACAACATGATTGAACAATATAAGGATGACATAATCCATGCCTTATGTTCAATTAGGATATCATGTGATAAAAGGACTATAGTACAAGCTATGTATTAAGTTATGTCGGATTATCAGCCTTCATACAACTTGGGTAGTCATAATGTCTTGCTAGAGACCAATTATGACTTGTGGGCTAAAATGGAATTTTATGCCCACTGCCAACGTTGTGTGAACCTACAGGGTCACACACTTAAAACAAGCCCAAAGTAGACTTTGGTTAATAAACCCATTAATTATCTCTATGGAAGTTTAAATAAATAAGTAAATAAATAAATATATATATGTATATATTTATATTACTATTTATTTATTTATTTATTTCCTAATTTATTTTAAGTAAGAGTTATCTAAAATAAATAGGAAATGATTCTAATTTGGAATTAGAATCAAAATAGAAAAGGAAGTCTATTCTTACCAAAATTGTTTTGGTAAGTGAAACCCTAGATATGATGTATATATATACATCTCATTCTTTAGGGTTTAGGTTAAGCCTCCTTTTCTTTCTTCTTCCTGTACTTCTTTTGTGAGAAACACACAGAGAGAAAAAGTGTTGTGAGACAACAAAGGTTCCAGCAAACCTAATTCACTTTGGATCACTTTGATCGTGTGGATACCAGTAGAGGACGCATCCTTTTGGAGATGTCTCAATCCGATTAATGAAAGCGAAAAGCTCGAGGTAGGGTGTCACCGGTGTGAACCTCCTCTCTCCCTTCTAGCAATCTTGCCTCTACTTACATTTGTGGTAAGGTTTTGGAAACCCTCTCTATCAATCTAGTTTAAATTACATGGATCCGAGTTATGGGTTTTATGGTTAAATTTCTTTTTTCCGCTGCATTATGGATCACGAAACCCAACAGGTGGTGGATGGTAGGATTAGGAATACCCTCCTAAAGCGTATGCTGGTAGATGACGGAAGTGCAGTAAACTTAATGACCCTGGGCATGTTTAAAGCACTGGACAAGTCACCCACTAACCTCAGGAGAGTTTCTACTCTGTTGGTGGGTTTAGGAGGAAGGTCAGTACCAGTGCAGGGTTCTGTCAGGCTGATGGTGCAGTTGGGAGATGGGATACGTTACGAAGAATTCCCTGTGACTTTCATGATTGTGGATATCCCCTTCGCCTACAATGCAATATTGGGAAGACCCTTCCTCTACGACACATGGGCCTATACCTGTATAAGATACCTCACTATAAAAATCCCTACCATTCGGGGATAATTGTGTGTGAGAGGTAATCAGAAGGCATCTCGAGAAGCATGCATGGTGGCTTTAAGGGGAGCAGTAGAAGCGCTTCCCATGGAAACTCTTGAGCAGGAGAAAGGGGATGATAGACTAGAACCAGTAGGGGAAGTCCATGAATGGGAGCTATCTGGAGATAGAAAAGTGAAATTGGGAGTAGATATGGAAGAGTCGATGTGTCAGGACGTACTCCTTGTATTTAAGGAAAAGGAGAATTCTTTTGCCTGGTCCCTAGAGGATATCCTTGGCATCAACCCCGAAGTCATGACCCACAAGCTGAATGTGGACCCTACTGTAAAGCCAATAAAAAAAAAAGAGGAGACACGCACCAGAGAGGCAGATCGCTATCTTGGACGAAGTGAACAAACTCCTTAAAGCAGAATTCATTAGGGAAGTGTACTATCCTGATTAGCTTTCTAATGTTGTGTTAGTGAAAAAGTCTAGTGGAAAATGGAGAATGTGTGTTGATTTTACTGATCTAAACAGGGTTGGCCCAAAAGATAGTTACCCACTGTCGAGCATTGATCAGCTCATGGATTCCACAGCCGGATATGAGATTTACAGTTTCATGGATACGTCCGCTGGGTATCATCAGATAAGAATGGACAGATGGGGCGAAGAGAAAACCTCCTTCATAACAGATAGGGGGACATTCTGCTATAAGGCCATGCCACTCAGCTTGAAAAATGCCGGAGCTACTTATCAGAGATTGGTGAATCAAATGTTCAAAGAGCAGATTGGGAAAACAGTGGAGGTGTACGTCGATGACATGATAGTGAAAAGCGAGAAGGGAAGCAACCATGCCAGGGATTTGAAAGAAGCGTTAGGAGTGTTAGACAAATTTGGCATGAAGTTGAATCTGGAGAAATGTGTTTTTGGGGTGCGAGTTGGGATATTCCTTGGGTTTATGATCTCACAGAGGGGAATCGAGGTTAATCCAGAAAAGATACAGGTAGTGATGGAGATGAAACCCCCTCAATCCATCAGGGAAGTACAGAGGCTGAACGGACGGATCACAGCTCTAGGACGCTTCATCTCCTGTTCTGCTAAGAGGTGTCTCCCCTTCTTCCAAGTGCTTAAATGCTTGAAGAATTTCAAATGGACGGATCAATGCCATAAGGCTTTCGAAGAATTAAAGTCCTTCCTCGGCAGTCCTCCCTTCCTTAGCAGGCCAAAACAAGGCGAACCCATGTATCTTTACTTGGCAGTGTCAAACGAAATGATAGCCTCGGTATTAGTAAGGGAAGAGGAGAAGAGCAATTCCCTATGTACTACGTCAGTAAGACACTGAAGGGTGTGGAAATCAGATGCCCCAAAATTGAAAAATGGCGTTTGATTTAGTAACATCAGCAAGATGTCTCAGACAATATTTTGAGGCACATCAGATAGTGGTAAGAACAGACCAGCCGTTACAGAAGATACTACAGAAAGGTAAAACATTAGGGAGAATTATAGAATGGGCAACTAAGATTGGGGGATACGGAGTTAAGTACGAACCAAGAAAATCTTTAAAAGCACAAGTCTTGGCTGACTTTATAGCAGAATGTGGAGAAGAGCAAAGCAAGCTAGATGAAACTAAACCTCTCCCATGGCTCTTGTATATAGATGGAGCCGTAGGACCATTGGGTGCTGGCGCAGGGGTAGTACTCAAAGGTCCAAGGGGTATCAAGATGGAATACGCCCTCAAGATATGGTTCAAGGCCTCTAATAATGCAGCAGAATATAAGGCCATGATCGATGGTCTAAATTTAGCTAAAGAAATTAAGCTGAAGCATTGATTATTCACAGTGATTCCAGCTAGTGATCAATCAGATGGAGGGCAGGTTTGCGACGAAAGATGGGGATATGCTTAAATATTTGGCAGTAGCAAAGGGAATAGTAGAGCAACTGAAGGAGGCAGGGACAGATCTTACACTGGAACAAGTCCCCAGGGAATCTAATCATGAAGCAGATATGCTTTCCAAAATGGCATACTAAGGGTACGGCTTACCAAGAGGGGTGCTCCTGGAGGAGTTGACGGAACCAACCCTGGAAGCCAACCAGAATGTGTTATCCATTGAAGCAACCTGTTGGATGAAACCCATCGTTGAGTGGCTAGACTCAGGGATACTCCCACCAGATGAGGTCTAGAAAAGTATTGATGGGGATATCCTTTACAAATGCTCAACAACGCATCATTGGTTGAGGTGCGTCACAAAGGAGGAAGGAGAATATGTGTAGAGGGAAATCCATGAGGGGATAGGGGGAGCCCATGAAGCAGCAGGCACAGTGGTTCAGAAAGCATTGCTATAGGGATATTATTAGCTAACCATATAGGCAGACGCCAAAGAGTTAGTAGCAAGGTGTGACAAATGTCAATATCATGGAAAATATAATCACTTACCGCCAGCTCGGCAAAAGCCCTTGGGTGTGGCCTGGCCATTTGCACAATGGGGGATGGATATCTTAGGTCCATTTCCCCTGGCGAAAGGACAAAAGAAGTTTTTGATCGTCGCCATAGACCACTTTACTAAGTACGTGGAGGTAGAATCTGTTGCATCAATCACTCAAGCAAAGGTAACAAGCTTTTTCTAGAAGAATGTAGTATGCAGATATGGGATACCCAAACGATTAGTCACAGACAACAGAAAATAGTTTGAGAGCAAAGAGTTCAAAGAATTTTACCAAGGCCTCCACATTGATCTGCACTTCACCTCAGTGGCATACCTCCAAACCAACTGGATGACGGAGGTGACGAACCGAACTCTGTTACAAGGTATTAAGAAGAGGTTGGACCAAGCTAAGGGAGAGTGGGCTGAAGAGCTGCATAGTATTTTATGGTCCTATCACACAACGCCAAGGGAGAGCACAAGGGAAACCCTTTTCATATTGGCATACGACACAGAAGCAGTGGTACCAGTCGAGATAGGCATTCCCAACCACCGAGCCATCGCCTATAGTAAAAAGGGTAATCATGAGGCCCTCCGCATGAATCTTGACTTCCTGGAAGAGATAAGAGAAACAACAGGAATAAAGATGGCAGCCTGTAAGCAAAAGATGAGCCGCTTCCATAATAGAAGAGTCAAAGAAAGACGTTTCCTCCCTGAAGACCTGGTATTGATCAGTACGGATATCGCCAAGGGAAAAGCAGGTGTCAGGAAGTTAGAGCCCAATTGGCAGGGACCATATAAAGTAGCTGAGGTCCTGGGACCAGCAACTTATAAGCTGGATGAAACCAATGGTAAACATATTCCCCGGACCTGGAACGTCCTAAACTTGAAGAAATACTACCAATGAGGTAGCCAAGCTATATCTATCCCTTTTTATGTCATTTTGTTTTTTTTCTTATGCTTTACGATTGTAAAAAGTTATCTCGAGGAAGTTCAATGAAATGAAAGCATAGTGTCATTCATTATACTCATGAGATTCTACATTTTTAAAAAATGGATCCCTCAGCGACGCATCGCCTGAGAGGAGTTCAACTTAAAACGGGCCCCTCAGCGATATACCTCCTGAGAGGAGTTCCACAATTTTTATAACGAACCCCTCAGCGATGCATCACCTGAGAAGAGTTCAATTTTTATAATGAACCCCTCAGTGACGCATCGCCTGAGAGGAGTTCAATTTTATAACGAACCGCTCAGCAACGCATCGCCTGAGAGGAGTTCAATTTTTATAATGAACCCCTCAGCAACGTATCACCTAAGAGGAGTTCAATTTTATAACGAACCCCTCAGCGACGCATCACCTGAGAGGAGTTCCAAAATTCTTAAAAAAAAATAAATCCCTTGGCGATGCATCACCCAAAAAAAAGAGTTCCTCGATTTCAAAAACCCCTCAGGTTCACGCATCGCCCTAGAAGAACGAATTATCCGAGAGGAACCTGCTAATAGGACCTTGGCTATCAATCCCTTTCAATAAGGTATTCTATTCAGCCCCTTGGCACAATGAACCTAAGAGGAGCCTGTGAACATACCTCAGACATATGTATACACGACTAGTCGTTCTAAGAAAAACAATGTCGACGTATCAACCACAAAAAGTTAACAATTTCAAAGCTGCATTCAAAAAAAAAAAAAACCGAGCAGACGACTTGTCCACAACAAATGACGTATCATCAGTACATATCTACTCAGCACATCAACACATCAAAGTGGCAAAATAAATAAGTTAGCATAAAACTGGCCATCAAAATGCCAAGCCACATCCAGGAGCAATCATTCATATGCTTGGAAAAAGAAAAGAAGATATCCTTACACCTCCACCCATGTGGAGTCAGAAAATTTAAAGTATTATTCAGATCCGCAATAATAGACGAAAGAAAGCTACCATGACAAATTGTTCATAATAAAAATGAAAGGAAGTCAACAAGGCTCCAACCCTTCAACCTAAGAGCGGTCCATATCAGGGAAACGCCTCTCCAGTTCATTGGTAAATTGCTTCTTTGAATCTCCATATAAGGCATCAAACTCACCAATAATCCGGTCAAATTCGGCTTCCAGCTCTGTTAGAGACGTCTTGGTTTCCTGGAGAGAACGCTTAAGGGATTTCTCCTTCGATTTCGAGACTTGATTCTTCTCTATTAGCACACGGTTATGGCCCTCTAATGCCTCGACTTGTGACTCCAACAGGGAGATATGGTTCCGTTTCGACGAAGTGAGGCTCTCAATTTCCTTAGCATGTTGTTCCTTTAAAAGAGCAGGCTCCTCTTTAAGCTCTGAAATCCATTTGCGCAAGGCAACCAAGCATTTGTCCACACTCAAAGATAGCTCCATTTACTGTAAATAAAGAGGAGAAGCAGAAAATCAATTGCAAATAAAGATGGCAATATGGAATACCGTAGGACAACTAGACGTACCTGAATAGCTGCTAGTCGTTGCTGATGCCCAAAATCGATGTCCAATTTCACAGGATTTCGCAGGTCCTCATCATTAGGTAGAAGATATATCCGTGCTAGGTCAGCACTGACACTAGGAAAACACGCGGAATAGGCCCTAAACTTTTCATATTTCTTAGCGAGTTGAGTGTGAAGCTCCTCTATCACTTGGGACACTAGCTCCTCTGGATTCATCTTGGATGAAGCCTCCTGACGAACCTCAAGAGGGACAAACCCAGAACGAGGACGTTTGCTAGGGGATACGCCTCCTGTGGGGAAATCCAACATCATACCAGGATCATCAAGAAGCTCCACATCCTCCTCAACCATAAAGGAAGACGGCTCAACTTCCTTAGCATCTAAGTCATGAGAGGATGAAGCGGGGGTGGGAGCAGATGGTTTTTTCAGTAGCTCCTTCAACGGTTTTCCTACATACAAAAAGCATCATATCAACAACAGAAAAATGTATTCAAAAACAAACCAAAAGGACGCATCCCATAAACCCTTCAAACGCTCGATTATCCGTCCACAATCGAAGCATTCTCCCTTGGCATGAGACTGTAAAATCTCAAGTTTCTTTTCCTCCTCTTCTGTCAGTTCAATTTTTCTATCTCCTTTAAAAGCATCATCAACCCATGTATGGGGAGTTCGCCCCATCCGTCCGGCTTAGTCACAACGAAGAAACTCTTAAACCAAGACTTCCTGACCTTAAGAAGTCCCGTAAACAGAGCTCTATTCGGACGGCCAGAGAGATGCCAGTATTGGCTCTTCTTACTGAACATGAAAAGGTACTGAAGAAGGTTCAAGTCTGGATCAATCCTAGCTTGTTCGCACATTAGGATAAAATAGGTAAAAAACATCCAGCTATTAGGGGTGATCTGGCTCATACAGACCCCATACGTTGTTAGAAAAGCCATAAAAAACGGGTGCAATGGGAATCGGAGCCCAACCCGGAGGAAATCTTCGTAGATCACCATGTGTTGGTCCTCCAACACAAAGTTACCCCGGCACCCCTTGTGAAGGGACAGTTCATATTCCTCTGGAAGACAATATTCTTCTTTCAGCTCAGCCAACCGACTCAGTAGGATATTAGAACGGACCGAATCCACCGTTGAAACCTCAGCGACCCCCTGGTCTACACACTCACTGTCATCCTCAGTCGGTGTATTACCTCTCCTGCGTAGACGACGAGATGTTCCTCGACCCCAGGACATACTAGATAAATCGGATTAAGAATCATCAGGAGCCGATTCCCCCCCCCCCCACCACAGATTTTCTGGTAGTATCTACACCAGAATGACTCACCACAATAAACATCCACACAGAGATTGACATGAGAAACACATAGCCACAAAAGGGAAAGCACACAGCAAACAACAATACAAAAAGAAAGAAAGAAGCAAACGAAAGAAATTTTAATGGCAAACAGTTATGGCATTAATAATGACTCATTCATGAGGATCATCAACGACCAAAGTAACACTCAAAAGAAAAACAATAATAAAGCAAGAAGGACAATACCTCTCCTTGAAGCCATGAACGCCCAGCACCATAGCAAAGATAAGAAGAATAGTTAAAAAAGCACAAATGCAAACGACAGCAGCGGAAATGCGAAAGTAACGAAGGACACCAAGAAGAAAGGAGAAAAAATGAAGAAAAGCTTGACACAGGGGAAGATGATGAAAAGCAAGAAGGAGTTAGCCGAAATAAATGAGCCTCAAGATGATCCCTATTTAATGACATAAGCCATAAGTGCAGTATTTCAAAAATCACAAAAAAATGGGGGAAATGGTAGCTAAAAATACGCAACTGATGAGACACGAAATGGCAGTTAATATGAATTAAAACTGCTCTCCAATAACTGGTGGCCACGTGCCCATTTTAGAACGCATCGTAGCAACACTTCGAGACGACGCTTCGCCCAACAGTTGAACATAAATGATCAATACTTTGGGGGGGAACCCTGATACCAGAATGAGGATTCACCTTAGGGAAATGGAGCCTAGTTAAGGCCCAGGAAACCGAAGCCCAAGGAGCCTAAAATCCAGTACTGTTCTTCTTCTTCAATCCTTCATCCTCACACACCTGCTCGAGCGCCTACGCCAACACCAGAAGGAAAATCCATTAGAAGATGACAATGACAGCTAACAAATACTAGTTAGCAACTAATAAACACAGGACATGTCAACATGGACAGTATAAGAGAATCACCTCTGCAGGGCCATGTTAAGATCCTGTGGCAATGCCCCAAAAACGCTTGTACCGCGCCAACATCTGCACACTGGCAAACCTTCGCATGATAAGGGCAATGTTCTCTGACAAACAATGCCAGTTCACCCGCCTCCATTTTGCAGGAATGTAGGTGGTTATAATGAGAGCGCAGAGCACGTGAACAGGGCCTTCGCTCACTCTCCAAAGGCCACCTGGATTGAATAAGGCACTATATATACCCTGTACACAGAAGCAAAGTAAGGTAACATGCAAAAACCCTACCGCAACCCTAGCTTTTTTTATCACTCTCTCTATTCTTCATCTCTAACTTGGCCGTCGGAGTGGATTGGCTGGCTCCCCACCCAGTGAGTCCTCTTACCGTTGCTCTGTTTTACAGGTACCCTGTTCACCTGAAAACGGACCGGACGTATCACTTATCAAATTTATTTTCTTATTCTGCATTTCATATGGAACTGTTTTAGGCATGAACTGTTTTAGGCATGATCTTATTAGAAGAGGTGTTGCTGCTAGACTATAGCTGTCCAAGATCAGAAATTTCACTAGTAAAGAGACAAAATGTAAATATTTTTGCAGGGTATTAGGTGGTGTATGTATATGATATAAAGTTATGAAGATATACTGATATTCTTTTTCTTTATGTAACTAGCTTTTGAGTGCTAAAGTATAAAATTATAAAAACTATATCCTTCAAATATTATGTGCATCATTCCAGCTTTTGAACCCTTTACTTCCATGGCCTAATCTACAATAAATTTTTTGCAGCAACCACACGAGCTCAGTAGTTTTTACAACTAAAAATCATCTTTAAAAGCTGAATTTTAGGGGGTCCTCCATTTTTTAATGTATTTTAGATTTGTTAGGACCCCTGCCTTTAACCTCCCATTCAGTTCAAGAAAATAAATGGGGGCTGCTACGATGGTCGATTATTATGAATTATCATCATCTTCTTTATTGCTGTCGCTGTTAACTTGTTCGCCCATTGTATTTTCTGTTGTCAAGAGAGAATATTCATTTGCAATTTGTATTTTCTGGTTTTTGATGGTTAGAAGAAACATACAAGCATATATATTTATATATTTATTTGTAGATCCCATTATTGAGGTTATGGCCTTTATAGGCCTCTGTTTCTCTTCACTAGATGTGTCATTTGGTCGTCCAAATTGATTAGTGTTAAAGCATTTATTTTTTATTGGCTCTTTGTTAATCATGGTTTTGGTTTTGGATATGTCTACTGCTGCTAAATGAGAAGTGTGTAGTAGTTGATGATTAATTATTTAAAATCTTATCATACCTTGCTTCCTGTAGAGGCTACAAACTGCCAAAAAGAAAGGTTGTAATGAATTGGATTTTTGGCTATCAAGTAACTAACTTGTCCAATGATAGAGTGACCAGTCATATAGAAGTGTATATGAAATGATAACCATGGATTGGTTCAAGAAAAAACTAATGAGCATGAAGAATATGAGGATGAAGAACATGAGGATAAAGAAGATGAAAGCAAAGATCTCAATGAAGTAGAATATATCACAATGGTTCAAACATCTGACAATTGGACCAATATTAGAAATAATCTTGCCCAAGAAATGTTCAATAGTTGGAGAGTTCAATGTTCTAGGCATTGATGAGATCTTATTTATGTATTTGTTTTTTTTTTTACGCGGTTTACATCCTTGATTTATGTATAAGACTTTGTATTGAATTTTATTCAATGTTCTTGGAAGTTATGTATTTGATTTTTTTGAAATTTTTTATGTACTTAATTTATATATTAGGATGGATTTTGTGGAAACTCACTTATAAATTTTTAAAAATTATAAACTTGTTGAAAAAAAATTTTAAAAATTAATTTTTATTTTATTTTTATTAATTATTTTTTATTTCTATATTTTTTTAAAATATAAAACATTATAAAAAAATAAAAAACATTCTGATTCCATTACTTTTAACAAACAACTTCAAAGAGAATTAAATTTTGATTCCGATTTTGATTCCATAGTGAACCAAACAACAATTATAAATATCCATCCCAATTCCCATTCTCTTCCCCCCCCCCCCCCCCCCCCCCCCAATTTCGATTCTGGACTTTGAACCAAACGTCCCCTTAAAATCAGTTAGAATGTTTCATTCATTTACAATTACAGTTATTTTTTGTTTTTAATTTCTGCTCTTATGGTGATCAAATTAAGGAACTTTATAAATATTCAATGGCTGGAAATTTATTTATAAATTTGTAAAATGTCCACAAAAAGCCATCCTGCAGCCAGCATTAAGAAATTAAGATGGATGATGTTAATCATCGTATTATTTAGTAGGAGTTAGTGGGGTAATATTATTGTACATGATGATGATGGTGGTGGTGGACTGGT
>CATIWK010180974.1:0-26575 GCA_949634005.1 Mallotus japonicus
AAAAAAAAAAGAGAAATAGAGAAAGAGGGGTACGCACCTTCAGATGGATCAGTAGTAGCATTTTGGGCACAGAATATAGGAATTGAGATAAATATGAAGATGCACCCAAAGTAAAAGTGAGCAAAAACCGAAGAAAAAGCTGTTTCCATCTTCTGCTTCCGTTTCTAATTTTGTTTTTTACAAGACAAACACAAAAGCCTTCTTTCTTAGATTTTTTTTTTTTTAAGAGAGAGAATGACACAAGTCTAGCTTTTAAACTTGTAGCTATACTGTCAATAAATCAATATGTGGTGGGGACATATAGCTTGTGAACCTCACAGATTTCTTTTCCCATAGCTAACATTTTTTTTTCAGTTGCAAGTTACAAAGTCTTTCTCGTCAAGGACAATAATGTATTATCCTCATTTTTTCCACAACTCTCTCTTAATACCATGCAAGTTTAAAGAACAACAGCTAAAAAACAATAGACTATGTGAAGAAAATTCCATAAAGCACTATTTGTCATTATAAATGGAAAAAAAAAAAAAAGGCCTTGAATTCCAATTTTACACCTATCAATATTAGTATAAATTATTACTTCTTTTTATAATTAGTGATATATAAATTATTGCTCCATATTATGTAATTATAAATCTGTAACTTATTGTGTCGTAAAATAAATGTAGAAAAATTTTATATGGATCAAATTAATTAAAATTTAAAAATAATTTAAACAATTAATTTTAAAAATGACAATTTATGTTTTATGAAAAACTTAATAAAATCATGTTACTATCTTTTTTTCTTTTCTAAATAGCTGTTTAACTTTAATCTTGACCCACATTAAAAGCCTCAACTTCCTAATCATGAAAAATTTAATATTTATGTCATGCCCAAAAAAAAAAATTTAATATATATGCCTGGCCGCCTTGGGTTGGAAGGGTCCAACCACGGGCCATGGCACCCTATAGGGGAGGGGTTCGAATCCCCCCTCCTCTAGCGAAAATAATAATAATAATAATAATAATAATTTTAATATATATAAATATTCTCTGTAAAGTGGTGTATCTAGTTTTTCAAATTCTCAAATGAGTATTCATTTAAAAAAAAAAAATCTCAAATGAGTAGTAGATTTTTTTTTTTTTTTAAGTTCATGCATGAATGGAAGCAAAAAGTTAACTTGAAAAACATAGAACTACTTTAAAGAAAAGTACGAACAGTTTTTGTGTTATATCACTGTTTTTGCGTTTCAATGTCAAGCGAAAATCGAGGGATTATGGTCCTCTTGGATCCCACATCGTTAGATTGTCGTGTTAAAAGAATGTTCATGGGCCTCATCTAGTCAACAATTGCCTAGATGATGGTTTATGAACAGTAAGTCTTTCTAAAACAAAAAAAAAACTATGGTGCTAACGGTCGTGGCGGTGTTGTTAATCTCTAGTCTTTAGTCCGATCCGACTATGGATTGGCTTGTACCGGGTCTGGTCCTCTTGGATCTCATAACATTAGATTATGGCTTATGTGTGTGTGTTCAAAGCATGTTCATGGGCCTCATCCAGTCAGTAATTGCCTAGATGATGGTGTATGAACAGTAAGCCTTTCTGACAAAAAACAAAATTATTGATAGAAAATAATTATAATTTGCAATATATATAACTTTTGTATGACTAAATTAATTAATTTATCACATATTATATTTATAAAATAGAACCTATATTATTTTAGGATATTTTCATAAATAGATCAAAAATTAAAAATATTATCAAAAATCACATTGACCAAAAATATTTTCAAAACTAACTTTCCTAACTTTTTTCTTTCAAATATGGACTACTTTTCTTTTATCCCTTATTTTTAGGGTATTGTCTTCTTTTTTCTTCATTGTTTTTTTATCAACATTTTTCTACTGTCTTCATTTTTTTCTCAACTTTTTGTTACTAAATATTTTTTCCTATTTTTAAGGTACTGTCTTCATTTTTTATTAATATTTTTTTGCTCAAAATTTTTTACTGTTTTCATCTTTTTTCTCAATTTTTTTTTATGTTCAACATTTTTTTTTTATTTTTAAGGTACTCTCAGCATTTTTTTTGCTCAATATTTTTTATTTTTAAGGTACCGTTTTCATCTTTTTTTCTTAACGTTTTCTTTTTTTTTTTCTCAATAGTTTTTTCTCTTCAAAACTTTTCTTTTTTTTTTTCAAATGAATGATTATGAACTAAACATCTTCAATTACTTTGATTTGTTTATTAAAATGTGTAACAAGTATTTTTTTTTTCAAATAAAATGCTTTTATACTTATTGATCATCAACATTAACATGTTTATTATTCTTATGGTGTATTTGTAACATCCAAAAAAAAAAAAACCCCCAAAAACAATAAAAAGTAACAACACTAAAAAACAAAAAAAGCAAAAATACTGAAATACAGAAGCAATAAAAAGCAACAGTCAAAAAACAACAACTGAAAAGACAATAAACAACATTAACAAACAACAAAGATATGTTTTC
Organism: Mallotus japonicus; assembly: GCA_949634005.1. Classification (NCBI taxonomy): domain Eukaryota; kingdom Viridiplantae; phylum Streptophyta; class Magnoliopsida; order Malpighiales; family Euphorbiaceae; genus Mallotus; species Mallotus japonicus. The sequence continues at coordinate 2,488 of CATIWK010180974.1, forward strand.
TTGACCCTGAAATAACCATGTTGATTATTTCAATGCATTGATGGCCTTTTTTTTTGTGCTTGCACTATTGATACCTCAAACCTATAATACAGGAGTTCCTTGTTCTGTCATGTTCTTGTAAAATTTATTTGTCATTTTTTTCTTTTTACATCCTAATCATCTCGGTTTTACATTTATTTGAGCTATTAAAGTTCTAACAATATCCATGGAAGTGCTTTGTCTCATTTGTTTACTGTTGCAATAAGATGAATCCATCTAGAATATTTTGTGCTTGTATCAGAGATAGAGGTGAGGTGGGATTGCCTTTCTTATGTATTTAGGTGGTACTTGTGAGTTGCACGGCACTTATTAGCAACTTAGGTTTGATAATTTTAGTGTTTAAATATATGCAATGCTGTAGCTAATTTATTCTTTTTCCTGTTTATATATTCATCTTTTGCTGATCGTGCTTCAATTTCTTGTTTGTAAAACCAACAATTTGTTAGTTTGCAGTTGAATACTTTCTTGATTAAAGCTGACTGATATTTTGATATGAATAATTTTTAGATACATTATGAAGAGTTTAATGCAATGGGCAGTGGCACTTGCACCTGTAAATGAAGGAGAGGAAGCGTTGAAGAGCTGAAGAGGATGCCTTGTTACGTGTATATGTTAAACAATATGGTCCAAGGGAGTGGAACCTTGTGTCACAGGACATGAACACACCCCTAAACAGGGATGCCAAATCCTATTTAGAAAGGTAAAAAAAAAAAGCGGCAAATGTCGAAACTAAGAAATGAAAACAAGGAAGCTTGTTTTAAAAACAAAAAAACAAAGGAATTTATTCATTTTTTTGGAAGTTATAAATGAAAGGAATAAGTTAAAGTTGACCCATTCCTGATATTATTTCTATTATTTTTCATTAAATACAAATTTTTCTTATATATTTCAGTCATGATATTAATTTATTCATATTTTTATAAATTATTTATCGTTAGTTTGTATTTAAAAAATTGATAAATTTCTTATCTAAAATTTTTATTTTTATTAGAAAACTTCGATATCTTTCAAAATAGCATATCAAAAGGATTGAATCAGTTATTTTTAAAAAAATATTATATTCCACCTATAATATTTTTTTCTACATTAAATTATTTTATTAAAATAGATTTTAAGCAATAAATAATATTAATTATAAATGACTAATATTAGTAAATGATTATGTTAATTTACTAAAAGGTCTTCACTTATAATTATGTGGTAATTAAATAATTTAGTAATTTACCAATATAAATTATTTTAATTAAAAAATAAATTTTGATTTAAGTTAAGTTATATTTTTATATAAAGTATTATTTTCAATCCAACACTATATTCTTAATATATAGAAATATAATTTATCAAAATTTGAGTCAGTTATTTAAAAAAATATATTATATTCCACCTATAATATTTTTTTCTACATTAAATTATTTTATTAAAATAGATTTTAAGCAATAAATAATATTAATTATAAATGACTAATATTAGTAAATGATTATATTAATTTACTAAAAGGTCTTCACTTATAATTATGTGGTAATTAAATAATTTACTAATTTACTAATATAAATTATTTTAATTAAAAAATAAATTTTGATTTAAGTTAAGTTATATTTTTATATAAAAGTATTATTTTCAATCCAACATTATATTCTTAATATATAGAAATATAATTTATCAAAATTAAAAAAAAAAGTTAATTAATTGAATTTTAATTTTTTTTATTAAAATTTAACCAGAATGCTAAAAATATAGTATTTTTAGTTGTGAAAGAAAAGAGAAATAGAGAAAGAGAGGGTACACGAAACTGGAAAGTTTCTGAGAACAGTAAAAAATAATGGATAGCGTTATGAGAGTCGAGTGCTCTGTGAGTTTTGCTACAGCGATAGCCAAAATCCTTATGCAGCTCATGTTGCTTGTCTCAACCGTGATTCCATCTTATCACTGTCAGTTCCTTTCACCACCCTTCACACTCAAACAACAACATTCCCAATACCATGCTGGCCGGAATAGTGTCACACTCACCCCTGACTCCAACCATCAACTCTACAATCTCAAGGAATATACCTTTGTCCTATTCACCATAGAATCTGATCCTTATACTGCTCATATAATGACTATGCAATATGATCGTCTCCCTTGGCTGCTCCATCTATGTGGGTTATTTACTCATACCACAAAAAATCGCCCAACATACACGATGGAGGAAAAGGTCACTAAATGGGTTAACAGCAACAAAGCTCATCGACCATGGATCAAGGTTGAGCCTCGGCGCAAGGCAACCTGCTTCCTGCCTCTGTCCAGGGAGGAAAATCAATCATCTACTCAAGTCACCAACTTCTCTAAGAAAATTTCTCTTAATCTAGCTTCATCTCCAACTTCACAGGTGCGTCATCTTCACTTGCCTCCGCCGAATCTTGCAGTCAATTTTTCTTTAGCCAAGCGTATAAAACAAGGAGCTAAGATTGATGGTAATACTAACAATGTCAGTCGGTGCCTGTAGGCCAATGATGCTAAGAACAACTTGGTTTCAGAACCTACTCTGCCTACCATTGATGGGTTGCTTGCTAAAAGGAATGAAGTAAATCAATAACTATCTGCTCTCCAGGCCCATTATGACATTTCTTCAAATCTAAGCACTGCCCCAAGCATCACCACTGAAGCTGTTAGTGATGGTGCCTTTGCGTCCAAGCCCAAGACTCTAGCTAGAGCCCATGTTAATTGCTATTTTCTTCTACCCTATAGCCTCATGCTAGTAGAAGTTAAATTGATGTCTACCTTCTTGATGGAGGTCTTAATTATGTATGTCTGTTTCCCTACTTAATGAAGTTTAATGAATCTTGTCTTTCAAAAAAAAAAAGAGAGGGTATGCACCTTTAGATGGATCAGAAGGAACATTTTAGGCACTGAATATAAGGATTGAGACAAATATGAAGATGCACACAAAGTAAAAGTAAGCAGACACCCAAGAAAAAAGCTATTTCCATCTTTTGCTTCTGCTTTACGTGATAATCACAAAACCCTTTTTTTGTTAGGTTTTTTTAAGAGAGAGAATGACACAAGTCTAGCTTTTAAACTTGTAGTTATATACCAATAAGAACTGTTTAAGAATTGAAACTTTTTAACATTTGGTTGAAATTTTGCAAAGTTTCTTAAAGTGAAAAGGACATTTAAAATAAATTAATTTGCCTTATATCATAAAAATTTGATGCAAACAGTTTATTAGAATTTTTAAAATTTATTATTATTTTTTTGATAAAAGTGTTTGGACCGGCTTAAATTGCATTTATGGGTTAGAACATTTTAGGTTTTAACAAGGGAAGTTTCCACATATAATTTAAAAACTAAAAAATATATCAAAAAAGCGTTGACTTTTAATTTTTTCTAAACTAACTTTCCAAACAAGTATTGTTTTAATTTTAGAATTTAGTATTATCTTATTAATTTTGGACGAGAAATTATACCATGAAACGGTTTTTCCATGTCATTCCTTGACATGGAATGACTAACCAGTCATAATTTAACAACTGTTATCATTAAAAAAAGTTTTTTGATTTTAACTTTGACTCTTTCACTAACGCCAATTACCTTTTTTGATTTTAACCTAAACTAAACTCTTTCACTAAAACCCTTGTTTCAAAAAAAGGATTCAGCACCCTGCCAATTTAGCGTCACTTACACCATCACGAATAAAATTTCAACAATCCAGATTTTTTCAAGCATGCAAACTGTCACAAATAAACAAATATTCAGTTCTCTCAGTTTTTTTTTTCGAAAAAAAAATCAACCCATCTAGGAGGACGGCTTGCTAAGGTACATTGATTCTTATATGTTGGAATTACTACTATAATTTTTTTTATTGCATTGCTAAATTTGAGAGAAAAAAAAAAGTGTGTTGCATATTGTAACCTGATGCTAATTTTGATTTTTTTTTTTTTACTTTTTTGAAAAAGAAAATTAGCTTCTACTATATTGAAGTAGAAGGTTGTTACTAAATCCATGTAGGTGGCGAGTGATTTTCACACATCTTTGTATACAGTTCAAAATTATTAAGGATTCTTTAGGAAAACACAGCTCCATAGTTGATACATGTACATTAAGAGAACTAGAAGCATAAAATTTTACATCAAACAGTTATAGTGGTGATGCCAGTAGCCTAAAATCCAAAAGCAAAGAAGCTCTTTTGACATTCTGAGACATTCTGGCATTTCAGCTAATGAGGTATCACCTGTACTTAGTGTATGCTCGGAGTAGTATAATCCACCAAAATCCAGAGTCAACAGGTGCCACTCTTCCTATTACACTCTCACCAAAATCTGCAATCCATGTCTCACTGTTCCTGATTGGATCATGGAGCACTTTAAAACTATCAGGCATAACTTCTTCTCCAAGTTGGAATCTGTCAATTTTTTTCTCTCATGACTGAAGGTGAAAAGTCTTCAAAATGAAAATTTTGACTATTTCAGGCTCCTCATTCATTAGAAAGGCCAATCCACTTGGGACAAAGTCTCTCACAAACACCAATGCAAATAAATAAAGAAAGTCAATAAAACTCCAAAATGCCATTCACAAATAAATGAGAGAAAAAGAAATTCTCAATGTGACAAGTCCAAAGAGATATATATGGAAGCATGAACAGTCATTAGCTTTGAAATGATAAGGACCAGTATATTATAAACACTGATAAATGATCAGCAGTAGCAGCATGACAGCAAGCTCTGTCTGTAAAACATACAGCAAGCTCTGTCTGCAAAACATAACTTGAAACACATCAGGCAAAAGACTTTAAAGATAAATGATATCCATTCAATTTCTAGCCTTATTCCATGCATTTAAAGGATATTTTGTTTCCATCATGTTCAAGTAAAATAAGGATATTTGCAAATGTAGTGGCTATAGAGAAATATAAATAATATCAAGAATCAGAATATTGCAAGAGCGGAAAATCCTTAGAAACAATAGTTACAGAATCAGAAAATGTAAGAAGTGCTGGTATATAATCATTTCCAGAAGTAAACAAGTTAATGAATAAAACAAAAGTATGAAGAAATGAATTAAATACTGCCAATAACTATTTTCTCCCGATAATCATATAACAGAGGTAATGACACGTCCACTCGTATGAAACAGCAGTTGTACCTTAACTGGGTCAAAACCGGGTTGCTTAACAATTTAAAATCGAAAACATTTAACTTAGGATTAAATCAGTCAACAAGAATAGCATGTATAACAGAGTTGGACCCACCCAATAAAAGAGGCAGCTTTCCTCTAGAGACCATATCGGGGATGGCTAAATCAACGTAGAACAGAAAATCAGAAGGGAAAAACTCGTCGTTCTCTGGGTCGAAGTCACCGAGCAAATGGTGAGGGATGCCACAACAGTCTTGGATGGTGATTTTGTTGGTGGTGATATCGAGACCTTTATAAACTTGCATTTTATCAGAGTTGATAATTTCATATTGAAAGCTAGAGGCAGCCAACGATTTTGTCTTTCTAGTGCTGTGAGGAGGACAATCTGTTATGAAAGCAAAGGTAAATGGTGCACTTTAACCTAGGTTAAAAAATATTTCTTCTTTTTAATTACAACAGGAGTTAAATTATGACTGGTTAGTCATTCCATGTCAAGGAATGACGTGGAAAAACCGTTTCATGGTATAATTTCTCATTTTGGACTCTCTCTCTCTCTCTCTCTCTCTCTCTCTCTCTAATTCAGTTGTAGGGTTTTGCTTCTTTGAGAAGTAACTGATAGTATTTGAAGATTTTTTAGGCTTCTATGTTTTGCGAAGACTAACCTCATTTTAGATTTGTCTTAGAATGGTACAGACACACTTTTTGGTAATATTTTGAATACAGAAGTCCAAAAACTATTTTTCTTGTTCATGGAGTAAGCAGAATTGTTAATGGTGGGGATGTGTCAGCTGCATCCAATTTCTACCATAATAGTATTGGATGTGGTGCTTGCTATCAGGTATATCAGGCTTTATATATATTTTGTACATAAGTTATTAGTTTAATTTATATATTTAAAACACTACAATTACTTTTTCTGCTTATACCAGGTGAGATGCACCAACAGTAACAATTGCACAGACCATGTAGTAACTGTTGTTATAACTGCCAGTGGCTCCAGTCATGACTCAACCTTTATTCTCAGTAGACAAGCCTTTGGTCGGATGGCTCAAACAAAAAGATGCAGCTGCTTTTCTATTATCACTTGGAATAATTGACGTTGAATGTAGGTAGTGAGATTTAACCGAGGTTGAAACTGATTATTTTTAAAGCACTCTTTAATTTTATGTTTTTGAACAGCTTTTACACTTGATGGGATTTGAGTCTTATCATTCACTTTTGTAGTAACCTCACCTTTACCGATATAGTCAAGTTATCATAAATTTTCTATTGGAGAAGGGACATAAGTATTGTTTCACTTTAAAAATCATGACTATGTCTTTGTTTTATTAAATACCGAGAAAATGAAGATTTATTAAATGCCATCCAATACTCTAATTTTTGTTGGAAATAATGACTTGTAATTTTATTACAAAAATAATAATACTTTTATAAACTTTTCAAATTCTCACACCACTCACTCAAGAAACTCTTACAGAAGATGTCATACAAATTTTTCTCACCATTTTTTATTTTCTCTCTCTGCAAACTCTCTAAAGAAGCTTTACTTCTTAATTTTCTTCTGTTTTGCTGATGCTCATATTACTAGACTTAGAGGTATATATACTAGAACCAAAATAACCTCCTCCACACATTCTAGCTCCACATAATGCCATTATTCACCAAACATTTATTTGTGGTGCTGTCAAGCTAATAAAAGTGTTCTAGAAATTGAGCTTTTGGGCCAAAAGACTTGTTAGGCTAAAACAAGTTTATAACCCAACACTCCCCCTTAAACTTGTTTTATTATGCCGAGAGAATTTCTAAGTCGAACGAAGTCTTCTTGCTTAAGGGGCTTGGTAAAGATGTCAGCGATTTATTCAAGAGATTTCACGTACTTTAACTCCACTTGCTTGTTTGTGATACATTCTCTTATATAATTGATGTGCTTACTTCGATCGTGAAAGACTAGATTTTTTATAAGAGCTATTGCTAACTTGTTGTCTATACAAATTTCAGTTGGATCTTCTTGTGGCAAGCTTAACTCTTTTAGCAAGTTCTTGAGCCAGATGGCATGACTAACACAAGATGTCATAGCAACATACTCAGCTTCGTACGTTAAGAGTGTGACAATCAGTTGCTTCTTAGACATCCAAGTAAAAGTAGTGTCTCCTAGGGAAAAACACAAAACCAGTTATGCTCTTTCGATGATCGTTATCTCCGGCCTAATCACTGTCACTATATCCAATAAGCTTGTAGTCATAAAAAACTGAATAGTGTAAACCAAAGTCTATTGTACCTTTAAGGTAGTGAAAAATTCTCTTTGCAGCCTTAAAATGAGTGGTTGTTGGAGTCTCTATGTAACGACTCACAAATCCTGTTGCGTAGAGAATGTCGGGCCTTGTACAAGTTAGATATTGCAAACATCCATCTAGACTCCTAAAAGGTGTTAGATCAACCTTTTCTACTTCATCATCTTTGAAAAACTTGATTCCACACTCCATCGGTGTTCTTATTGGGTTACAATCATCCATCTTGAATTTCTTAAGGATCTCCTTTGTGTAGTTTTCTTACGAGATGAAAATCCCTTCTTCCTTTTATTTAACTTCAATGCCAAGGTAGTATGCCATCAAATCAATATCCGTCACCTCGAACTCTTTCGCCATTGCCTTCTTAAAATCTTCAAACATGTTTAGATTATTCCCGGTGAAGATTAAATCATCCACGTACAAGCAAACGATCAAAACATCTCCATCCTTGATCTTGCTATAGAAAGCGTGCTTAAAGGGACATTTAGTGAAACCATTCTTTTAGAAGTACTTATCAATTCAACAGTTCCATGCTCTTAGTGCTTGCTTCAACAGTATAGAGCCTTGGATTCTTGTCCTTTGACTTCATAGTATGGTGGTTGCTGAATGTAGACTTCCTCTTTAAGAACTACATTTAGGAAGGCAGACTTAGCATCTATATTGTGAATCTTCCACCTATTTTGAGTTGCTAAAGAAATAATTAGTCTAACAGTCTCTAAGCATACAACAGGAGCAAATACCTCATTATAGTCAATTCTAGTTTTTTGACTATCACCTTTGGCAACTAGCCTTGCTTTGTGCTTTTCAATCTCTCCTATGGGATTCTTCTTTATTTTGTAAACCCATTTGATAGCAATTGGCTTGTGTCCTTTTGGAAGAGCAGTGAGTGCCCATGTGTCATTCTTTTCAATGGCTTTGATTTCATCATCCATTGCATTTCTCTATTTTTTTTTCATTTTGCACAGCTTCTTGGAAGTTTACTGGTTCACAATCAGCAAAAAGGAAAAAAAAGTGAGTTTCTTAAGTTGATCAGTCACCTCATAGAGATCTTGAAGACTTATTGTGCATCCTTTATTTCTTTCAGCCAGGAAAGATGGCGGTGTCTTTCCCTAAACACTCCTTGTTGGACATCGATTGGACAGGTAGACTGCTGTAGCCACTGCTTCAATCCAAAATCCTTTCGGTAAATGTTTGCTTTTGAGCATGCTTCGTGCCATATCAAGGATGATTCTATTTTTTCTTTCTGCAATGCCATTTTATTGCGGAGATTTCGAAACAGTGAGAAAGTGCAGAATTCCATTTGTTTTACAGAACTTTTGGAATTCCTTTGAAGTGAATTCTCTTCCTTAATCTGATCTCATTGCTTTAATCTTCCGACCACTCTCATTCAATACAGTAGCTTTAAATGTCTTGAATACTTCAAAGTCCTTTGATTTTTTCTTTAAGAAATATACCCAAGTTTTTCTTGAAAAGTCATCAATAAAAAGAAGGAAATAGTTATTTTTACCGAGAGAGCTTGAAGTAATTGGCCCACACACATCGGTATGAATGAGCTCTAAGGGCTTCTTGGCTCTTGAGTATGATTCCTTAGGAAAGCTATTTCTAAACTGCTTTCTCAGTAAACACCCTTCACAAAATTGATCTAGATGGTTGATACAAGGTAGTCCTCTCACTGTTCTCTTCTTCGATAATAGTTTCAAGCTTCCAAAGTTGAGGTGCCCAAATCGAAGATTCCAAAGGCAAGCTGCGTTTTTGTAGCATGCCCTGAGACATTTTGCAACATCATTTTGAATGTTGAGCACGAACATTCTATTTCTTGACATCGGCACCTTGGCAATTAAATTTCTCATATTGTCTCTTACAGAAAGGCTATTATCTTTTAGACGAATATCATAACCTTTCTTTAAGAGTTGCCCTAAACTCAAGATATTGTTCTTCATATTTGGCACATAGTAAACATTAGAAACGAAAATGGTGCTTTCCATTCTTCAACTGAATAAGAATGTTTCTTTTGCCTTTCACCACTATCTTGGATTCATCTCTAAAAGAAACATTGCCGTTTACCGACTTCTCAAGTTCCACAAACATGCTTCTTCTCCAACACATGTGATTGCTTGCACCGGTGTCGATATACCATGTGTTTTCTTAGCCTTCATAGCTATCATTTTGAGCTAGTAGCAATGTTCCAAGTTCTTCGGTCTTTTGTTTGACATAATTGGACTTTTCTTCGACTCTATTAATGGGAGCTCTCCAATCCCTAGTATAATGCCCGAACCTATGATAGTTGTAGCATTCAATTGGAGACTTATCATTTCTTGAGTTGTAATTACCCCTTCCACTACTTCACGTTGAGCTTTCTCCTCTCTCCTGATTGTTTTGTAATTGTTGAAGTTATTGTTAAAACTCCAACCTCGTCCACCATTACGGCCTCTTCCGCATCCACCACGACGACTTCTTCCTCAAACTTGACCTCTACCATAACCAAATTAGCCTTTATTGTTGCCATAATTTTAAATATTATCTTTGACTTCTATCTTAAGAAGTTGCTGATCTGCAGTGTTCTACTTTCTCTTCTTCTTTTCATCGTACGCTTGCAATGACTCGATCAGTTGCTCAATAGTCATTTCCTTCAAATCTTTTATCTCTTCAACTATTGTAATAATTGTCTCAAACATTAGACTCACAGAGTGGAGTATCTTTTCAATGACATCTTCTAGTTTCTTACCATTTCTTTTTAATTGATTTGAAACAGAGAGCACTTTAGAACAACAGTCAGAAAATTGACTCATTCTCTTTCATATTAAGTGACTCAAACTCTCCTCTTAAAGTTTGAAGGCGCACCTACTTCACTTTCTCTACTCCCTTGTAAGAGGTTTGAAGTTTCTCCCAAGCTTCCTTAGCTGAGCTTTCACTTGAGATCTTCTCAAAGCCATCATTATCTAATGCTTGGTAGATGAGGAAGAGAGCTTTCTTGTCTCTCTTTCTTGAATCCTTTAAATTATCCATTTGTTTTTAGGATAATAATGCCTCATCTTATGTCTCATTGTAACCTTTCTCCACAATCTCCCAAACATCATGCGCTCCAAGGAGAGCCTTCATTTTGATATTCCAATTGTCAAAATTATTATTGTTGAGTGTCAGAATTTAAAACGCTGTCATACTACCGTTTACCATAGTTTGAGAAGGAATTTGAAAATTCTAAATGTATGAATGAATCTGACACACCCAAAAACCTCATTGAGACTCAAGGCTCCAACTCTTTGAATTTATAGGACTTAAAGAAAATTTTTTCTTATGTGGAAGATCAGTTAATGTTGCATCCACAGAGCATACTCAAATTTTTTAGAAACCCAATAATCTAGCTCTGATACCACTTTGTTTGAAATAAAGACTTGTAATTTTATTACAAAAATAATAATACTTTTACAAACTTTTCAAATTCTCATATACTCACTCGAGACACTCTTACAAAAGATCTCATACAAATTTTTTCTCATTATTTTTTATTTTCTCTCTTGGAAACTCTCTAAAGAAGCTTTACTTCTTAATTTTCTTCTGTTTTTCCAATGCTCACATTACAAAGCCAAAACAACCTCCTCCACACATTCTAGCTCCACATAATGCCATTATTCACCAAACATTTATTTATGGTGCTATCAAGCGAATAAAAGAGTTACAGAAATTGAGCTTTTGGGCCAAAAGACTTGTTGGGTTAAAACAAGTTTATAATCCAACAATTTTCCTATCTCATGCATGCAATATTTAATGCAACTATCAAAACAGAAATATAACAATCAAAATTCACCATAATTGTTAATAATGAGATTGATTTTTTTAAATTAAACAAAAATAAGTTAATTTTTGTTTGTAGAAAATATTTTGTCTTTGGAAAATATTTTCTTTGAAAAATATTTTCAGAGAGAAAATATTTTCCGATGTTTAGTTGCTACATTAGAAAAAAATTGGAAAATATCATTTTTTGTGACATGAACACTTTTTACTATTCAAATTATCTTTTTTGGTAATGGACCTAATATATTTTTTGCAAATTCTCTCTTTTATAATGGACTTGATGTATTGATACAAAATTTATATGATAATTAATCTATACAAAAAAAAGGAAAAAAGAAAGGGATGAGAGAGAAAAATGAAAAAAAAAAGAGTGAAAAAAGAAAAGAAGAGAAGACAAAAAAATAAGAAAATAAAAATAAAAAAAGAGAAAAAGGAAAAAAGAAGGATAGAAGGTAAAAAATGAGGAGAAAAAAAAAGACGAATCTTGTTGGAAACGTCTCAGATCCGTTCACAGAAAGCATAAAGCTTGAGGTAGGGTGTCACCGGTGTGAACCTCCTATTTTCCTTCCAGCAATCTAGCCTCTTCGTTCGATTGTGGTAAGGTTTTGAAAACTCTAACTAATTAATTAATCGAATTGCATGGATCCGGGTTCAGGAACGTGATAAAAAATTTTAATTTCCGCTGCGTTTTCTATCACGAAAGCCAACACCCCACCTAGAGGATGGAACCAAGGTCTTCCTAGTAGAATGGCAAAGGTCACAGGAATATCGATCATATGCAAATCAACCCAAGCCTCAATGGGTCCCGCCTTAACCAACGCCCTGAATGTCCCTTCCATGTTCCTTCTCGTATCATCATAAGCTTTGATGACTACTTCGGAAGGCTTTAGATTGGCTACAACTAACCCCAACTTCGGTAAGATCTTCAGTGGGCATACATTGATGGCAGAACCGTTATCTACCATTACACAGCAGGTCATCTTTCCCTTCACTTCGGCTTTAATGAATAAAGCCTTGTGGTGATCCCTTCCTTCTAAAGGTAGATCATCATCAGAAAACATGATGGTTCCTTGGGGAGTTTCCATCAATGAGCAGACCATCTGTTCAGGTGTACACCCCATGAAGATCTTCCTTTGATCCAAAGCTAGAACTAATGCTTCCCTATGGTCTCTGGAATGCATAAGCAGCTCCCAGACACTAGCAATTATCTCTTCCTTCTTTGCCTTTCTTTATGAGCTTTCTGCTTCTTCTTACTTTAGTTTAATAGGTTCGCTTTCTTCTGTTTTCTCTTCAACTTTCTCAACTGGTTGACTCACCCTATTCTCTTTTTCTTCCCATAGATTAACCTGTCCCTCACTCTCATCATCAGAGCTCCAAATGTCTAGAACACGCACTTGAAGCTCTATAAGTTGCTCTTTCTGGCTCAAGCCTTCTAGTCTGGGTTCTGGTGTTTCAGGAGTGGTGTTGACAAAGGAATTAAACACTTGTTCCTCCGTTAAACCAGTACTGATAATAAGGATGGGTGGATTTGGAGGTGGGGCGGCTCGGTAGTTCGGTAATGGATTATTCTGTGTATTTGGCTTTCAGCTTTTTTGGGTCAGTGATCTTTCCAGCATCAATTAGATATTGAATCTCATACCTCAATCGGGCATAGTTGTCAATTTCGTGTCCAATGGTCTGGTGGAACTTGCAGAAGAGTTTCGGGTTGGCATTCGGTGCGGGTTGTTGTGAGGGTAAAGGCCGCAGTAGGTTCTTCTCAATCAACTTCTCAAGAACCTTAGAGAGAGGAACCCCCCATTATTTGAGAACCTTTGGGGCTGCCTTACTACATTAATTTGCACACTGCTGCTCGGCTATGGCCTAATAGCATATATCTATACATTGCTGCTTGAACTAGCTCCTTCTTTGCCCCCAGTTCTTCCCCTGAAGAATCTTTTCTCTTGAGCTAATTCTGACTCCTTTTGGACCCCAAATCTGTATAGCTCTTCAAAGTTACGGATCCCTAAGCTTGCCAGCTTCTTAGATAATGTCTGAACACATCCTTCCATAGCTATTATCAACTGATTTGCCTCAGTAGGTCTATGCCTCATTTGACCTAGCTTCTCCCTCCAGCGAGTCAGGTAATCAGTGAAAGACTAGTTGTACCTCTGCCTTGTGTTCTTCAGATCTCTCAATGATACTTCCAGCTGAACATTGAGGCCATATTACTTCACGAATGCAGTGCATAACTCATTCTAATCTGACTAGACATGTGGATCTAGAGCATAGTACCACCGGATCGGTGCACCTTCTAGCTTCATAGGAAATTGCTTGACAATTTGAACCCTAGATAGACCGATGGCTTTCATGTATGTCGCATATTGCTTTAAGTGTAGATATGGATCATCAGTCCCTGAGTACTTCTTCATGTTCGGGAATTTAAACTTCTGAGGTAGGGGATCATCTTCCTCACCCAAGGTCAGACTGGTGTAATCCATCAGAGTGGCCATGCCTTTCTCCTTCATCATTACTTGCATCTGGGTTACGGCCTTGGTCAGGTCCTTAGCCCAATCAGGCTGTTCTCTTTCCTTTGCTTGGCCTACATTCCTTCGACCTACCGGGTTAGCCAATACTGTAACATCATCATCTTCTCTCTCTCTCTTATCGGTATTTCAGTATCCAAATTAATTAGAGCAGTTGGTTGTGCTAGTTGTTGCTCTCGGATTAATTTGGTCATCTCCCCCATCATTTCTTTCATCATGGATTGGGTCTCAGCAACAATCTCTTCTTTTAACTGTGCAATCACCTCATCTTTCAACTGTTCTTTAAAAGCCTCTGGATCAAACTCACTCCCCATTAGTGTTTCTGGACTTCTAATTAAACGACTGGAGGTAGAGTGGATCCACACAAATGAGCTTGAAGGATCTATAGCTGCAAGACCACAGGTCAGAATTATGCATGACATATATGCATGATATGCAGGCCGGTCCACTACTCAAAGTAGAAAGAAATAAACACACTTAATTAACATACAACATAGACAAAACACGGATAAGAATGCGATGACCTCCACCCTTGTTCCTCCCTTACACGTATTCAATGGCGAGTTCCTTGTCCTAGGATTTTTGGCCTGGTTTTGATTATCAACAGGGGACATCAAAACTGACGTATGCAAGAACTCTTGAAATGATGCAAACAAGTAATGGATCCTTCTAATAAATCCAAAGTCCATTTAACGGGCCAAGAGTGACATCTGGGTTTACTTTGTTTAAGATCCATTCATGATGGGCCAAAGATGGGCATGAAAGGCCCATTTGGGTAACATCCATTTAAATGGGCTAAAAATGGGCATGAAAGGCCCCATCTTGCACAAGGTCCATCGCTAACGGGCTTGGGTTTTATTTCAATGATCCATTAAAAGGCATAAAACACATGCATAAGGGAACATTCCTAAAGGAAGTTGCTAAGTCACTACATAAGCTTGAGTCTCGGGTAGTAGGCTTCTGCTCCCATGTCGATATACATCCATATACATCTCCCCACTCAAGGGTCCAAGTAACGCGGTTAGTACGTGTTGTGAGTGGTAATAGGCGACATTCCACCACCAGGTTTGAGTGAAACACAGGTAGTGAAGTATGGACTATTACCGGATTAATAAGGACTGAAGTGCTCATTGTGTGCAAAACGTGTAGTGAATGCAAGTAGGAATACAAAAGAAATCAAGGAATAACCAAAGATGATAAATCACAAACATTGGAATCAATTTCTCTATCCCCAGTGGAGTCGCCACTATAGGCAGCGGGGTTTAGTGCGCGCCCAAGTGTTGGCAACCATGGCACTGTGTGGGCTCGAGGCCCACTAGAAAATACGAGTTAGGTCAAAGCCTAGTCGGAGATGGAGTCGCCACTCGGATAAAAGCCGGGATACACTTGTACGACAACTAAATTCCACGAAGGTTCCCAGAAGCTGTCATCAGAGAACGGGTTCGGAAACTGGGTATGGACGTTCGAATGTCCACCCGACCTTACGATCGGCCTCCGTTTATGTTCGTGATTTATTACCCTTAATTATTTGACTATTCCTTTATTAACATGCAAATATTTGGTTGCCTTCAAACACTTGGTCAAGTTTTACATTAAGTCCAAGTTTTGCACATTATTCATATTTCATGCATTTAAGTCTTAACAATCATCAAAAATCAAAGTTTACAACCATACATTCTGAATACATGGGGAGGAGGATTAAGGATTACAACAACTTTACTTCAAATAAACAACAAATAAACTGACAATAAATAATAATATACAGCTAATATACAGGAAATAAACCAGAAATATACAGAAAGTAAACCGCAATCAAAACCTCTCAAGAACTAATTAATACAAATATATATATAGTGGTTTGAAACCACTCTTAAGAATTCCTGCGAAACAAATGGTTACCCTTTCCCACGAATCGGGAATTTGGTTGATTAGCTCAAATTCAATAGAATACTAATCACAGTTCAAGTGTAGGCAAATGTACAAGCAAACATGGTACTTTCACTAATATAATGCAAAAATAGTGTAATTATGCATAGGATAACAATATAACGGAATGAGTTATAAATGAAAATCATACAAAAAGCTGTACAGAAAGGGAAACAGGGCATTGGCCGCCCTGTTGAAGTGGCGATCACCACTTGGCCTTCTGGTTAAGTGGCGATCGCCTGCTAAGAGGCGGTCGCCTCCTCAACAGGCAGAGAAGACTCTCTAACCAACAAAACTTACTTCTACACTAAGCAGACCATACATGCATAAATCTAGGACTTAAAACTACCCTAAGACTTCGATATATCACATCAAAATCATGGTATTTCACATGGGATATACATTTAAATCATGAATCAATAAAAAATTAAGGAAATGAGCAAACAAACTTAAAACTTTAATGTATGAAGAGCAAATAAGAGTAGTTACTGAAATATAAGCTTTTCCAAAGTAGTTTGTCCTCAGAGATTGAATGGTGAGCTTGATCTCTACTCGCATGCAAGAAAGAGCCTTCTTCCTCCTTAAGAAATGAACTTTCTAAGCTTGTTTTCTCCTTCTTCTTGAAAACATTTCCCTTCCTTTTTTTTAAAGCTCCCCTCTGTTCTTTTCTTCTCTCAATTTTTCTTAGTTACTAATAGTTGCCCTTCTTTTTTTCTCCTCTCTCATCTCTCTCCTTTTAATCCCCCCTTAAGACCACCTAACCTCTCCCATCACTTTCCCCCCTTTTTCTTTTCCCCAAGTCCCTTCTAATCCACTCCTTTTCCTAGAATTTTGCATGCTGGAGCAGAGGGTGAGGCGTGGGCCCACCATTTCTGTCATTTACATGCTGCATTTAATGCAGTATACAAGTGGTTGCCGAAGTGGCTATCGCCTCCTCGAGGAGGCGATCGTCACATGGCAAGGAGGCGATCGCCTCTTTGTCAAGAGGCGAGGCCTCCTTGGCTTGGGCCCTCAATGGGCCTAAGGGCCAAAGTGCTTGGTTTAGGCCTGGACGGGCTTGGCTTCCTAAGTCCATTTTTAAAGAGTTTCAAGCTTCTTTCTCACATTCAATTCTAGTTCTCATCATCGGGTTTTGTTGCGGGCCGGCTAAACCGAACATCCTCAGTCCGTCCCTTATCGCGGGCCGACCGAACTGGGTGTCAACAACATTATATTTATAAATATTATAAACTTTATACTTTATGTTAAAAAATTTTAAAAATGAACTAAATAATCAATAAAATTATTGATAAGGATATAAGTTTTTATTTTACTTTTAAATATTCATTATTCAAGTTTGTGCATGTAAATAAAATATTTTTAATTTTAGAATTAAATATCTAAATATTAAAAAATTGAAAATATATTTGTCATTCTAATCTTAATGTAATCAGAATATGTAAATGTAAATAAATTAATAATAATTATGCCTTACAATAATAAAAGAATGTTAAAAAATGAGAGGATCAAAATGATAATTTATAAGAATTATGAGGATTCAAAGAAATTTTTTTTAGTTAAGGAGAGTGGAGAAAAATACGGAGGTGTTCAAAGAATACAAAATTTATAAGTTGAGGTGTCTATAAGGTCAAATTTCACAAGTTTGGGTGTCTATAAGGTTAAACCTTAAGTATAGGGAGCCAATGGGATTTTCACTACAAGTTCAGGGGACTAAGTATGTGTTTGGCCTATTACTTTGAAATTAGATAGTTTCCTATCTTCTCTGTATTTCTTCTTTCTTCGCTGCATCTTAAATAGTTATAATTAATTTGGAATTTAGAGTTTCATTTGCATGAGCTGGAGAAATAATAAGAGCTCTAGATGTTTTTAATATTATGAGGTGGAGTGGATGCATTCCAACGGTGCACACTTTCAATGCTTTGAAGAAGAGTCGGCTAAATTAAGCTTTATTTTCTTGGATCATTTTTGTGTGATTAAATTTAAATGTTATTTTACAAAATTTGTTATTTTTTTGTCACCTAATTATCAATCATTTAACTTTGTTAGATCACTCATGTGTACATTACAGATGGATAAGGCTGTTGAAATATTGGATGGGACGGGATGGCATTGGTAGGTGTAAGTCCAAATGAGCATACATATGCAACCATCATGCATGGGCATACAGCTTGAAGATTGCCTCTTTCGAGCAAAACCTCTGAGCCACTCACGATCCCCTGATCAGGATCATGAGGAGGTAGCTCACGATTGTGAACATACCCTCACGATCTTGAGCAGTCCCTGATAGCTCTCCAACAGATAGATTTGCGAGCAACAATCATATTTTTTAACACTCATGATCTTGAGGGTGTCGCTCATGATCCTGAGCAGACTCTTCTTTACAAAAAGCTGAAATTGCACTTAATGAAGAAGAAGAAAAAGAATGAGTTGGGCGAATTTAATGGCTTCTAACAACTACTTTTTCTTCCTCAACTATAAAATCAACCCTTGGGAGCTCATTTAGGTAGTTAGACAAGTTGGTTGAGCAAATTTACTCTTAGAAATTTATTGTGCAACTATAGCTCTCTCTCAATTCTTCATTTCTATCAAACATATTTTGAGTGTGGATTGTGCTCTAGAATGTTTTCTTCTTCATCTCTTTTCTTAGGTTTAAAAAGGGAAGTGAGGAGCTAATTCTAGTGGAATTGGTTTAAGTGTGAGCCTAAAACACTTAAGATTTTGGTTTGGTTAGAGTTAAGCTAAAAACTCCATTGCTATAAGGGTTAGAGTTAAGCCTCAAAACTCTTGCAAACTCGATTTTACTTAATAAGATTGGTATAGAAATTAAAAATTTTAACTTGAGGATAAATTAGGTGGAGATATATATTAATTTATGAATCGACTCCTTAAATCCTTAGTTTAATTAGGTTACACTTGCCCCAAAAATCCCCATATTGAACGATACCCCTCTTAACTTCCGATTGAAGTCCTTAATTAATTCCTATTTCTTGTTTCTTTGATCCTTTTTTTCTTTTGAATTAAGGATTCTTTTGCTCAGTTAAGTCCTTAGCTTCTTTCAATTAAGCCCTTCCATTCATACTTTCAGTTACTCACCACGTTACCAATATTTAATCAATGAAATTAAACTGCACCAACATACATTTTGAGGACACAAATGTGACAAATTTCTCAAGTATCAGTTCTCAACTTGAAAAAATAATGTTTAGTGGGACTAAATTTAATAACTTGATAGAAAAGACAAACATATGATTACCTTACAAAAGTCATCTCAGATGGCAAGTGCATTTTTTTTAATCTATTTTAATCAAATTATATATTGTATTTAAATTGTCAATAATTGATCAACTATATTTTTTTCTTCAAATTTTAAAAATTGGAACAAATTTACATTCAAATCATAGATATTATAATTTTTTAATCAATGGATTTTTTTTAATATATTTCACTTTAGATTTCATGATAAATATATAAAAATCAAGGATAATGGAGCTAAAAGTTGGATCTTTAAATTTTTCAATTTCTTCATTTTAATAGATAAAAAGCAGGGATAATTGAGCTAATAGGGTCTCTAGAATATGAAATTTCTTCCTTTTCATACTAATTACTTCAAAATCTAATCGAATTTCTCCACATATCATATTTCAACTTGGAACAACGATTGGGAAAAACTTGGAAAAACTATGTTTAGTGGGACCAAAATTAACTAGTTGATAGAAAAGACACACATACGGTGACCTTATAAAAAGTCATTTCAAATGTCAAGTGCATTTTTTATTTATTTTAACCAAATTATTTATTGTACTAAATTTACAAATAATTGATCAAATTAAAGATGTACATCAGATTTTAAAATAGGAATAAATTTGCAAACAAATTATAGATAATGTAATTTTTTTTTTATATCATTTGATTTGTTTTTTATGTTGCAATTTAAGTGTCATAATAAATATATAACAATTAAGGATAATTACCTCATGATCTAATCTAATTTCTTCAAATATCATTTTTCAACTTGGAAAAACATTGTTTAGCGGGACCAAACTTATCTGTTGATAGAAAAGACACATATATATGGTGACCTTGCAAAAAGTCATCTCAGACGTTATGTGCATTCTTTTTTAAGGAAAATTTAACACACACGACAAGAGACACCACACGCCATTTAACAAAATCATAGTAATTTTGTTAAGCATGGAGCAATATATATGCCACACACACATGTTAAGGGGGCGATGAGAGATCCAAAACCAGAGCGCGGAACACCACGAAAGCACACCACATTATCTACACCACAAATTACATCTTTTTTTTTTTTTTTAAAGAAAAACTTAACACACATACATGACACAAAGATACCATACGCCACTTAACAAAATCATGGTGATTTTGTTAAGCGCGGCACGACACTTAACACGTCATGTGCATTCTTTATTTATTTATTTTAACCTAATTATATATTGTACTAAATTTATAAATAACTGATCAAATTAATTTTTTTATTAGATTTTAAAATATGAACAAATTTACAAACAATTCATAAAATATTTCAATTTTTTTAGGAATAAATATAAAATAATACATGTGACTTGGTGTTTTTTCACTTTTAGTTCTGTAGTATTTTTAGTAACACTTTAATATCTCTTGATATCTGTTGTTATCAAATTTGAACCAAATTCACTAACATTATTAATTGTGATGATTTGGATATGGACGTGGATGCTAACATAAGCATTTACATCAGTACATCAACATCTATACTAACATCCACTTCAACATGTCAGCATCCATATTATCATAATTAACAGTTTTAGTGAATTTGATCTATATTTACTAACGACAGATATTACAAAAAAATTAAAATATTACTAAAAAAAATCACAAAATTAAAAGTGAAAAAGCGCTAAACTCCAAAATATTTTTATACTTATCTCAATTTTTCATATACTCCACTTTAAATGTCATAACAAATGTATAAAATTTAAGGATAATGGAGCAAAAAATCGGATCTTTAAATTCTTTAATTTCTTCCTTTCATTAGATAAAAATCAAGGGTAATGGAACTGATAGGGTCTCTAAATTTTGAATTTTCCTCCTTTTCATACTAATTACTTCATGATCTAATCTAGTTTCTCCAAGTATAATTTTTCAACTTGGAGAAACAATATTTAGTAATACCAAAATTATCTAGTTGTATCATTTTTTAGAGTCGGAAAAAGTCTGTGGTCTCGTTCAACTTCACTCAGTGAGGGAGATTTTGTGGTCTCGACACATTTGTGTTGGCGGTCAGGTTTGGATCTTCTGAATAAGCTGGTTGGACTATATTTTTTTGAATTTAATGAGGGAGAATTAGACTTGTTATGGGAAATTAAATCTATTATTATTTGTAAAATGGAAAAAAAAAGATAAGGATCAAATTTTAACCTATTAATATTTTGAAAGAAATTATACTATTATGTTACTAAATCTATCAAATTTTAATATTATAAAAAATAATTCTTCTCATTTAACCATTCAACTCTCTATATATAGTTTAGATATGCCATTTTATTTGCAAAAATAATCAAGACGTATGGGACATGATTCACTTTACAGGGCATTTGGTTCGTACTCCGGAATCAGAATCGGAATGGGAATGAGAAGGAATGAGAAAGGGAATGGAAATTTAAAGAAAGTGTTTGGTTTCATTAGGGAATAGTAATGGGAATGAGAATTAAATATCATTTAACAACTAAAATTTCTTTTGTGAAAAAATATTTGAGGAAATTTCATTAAACAACCAGTTTGACAATATCTTTCATGGTCTGGCCCACTTTTTTTTTTTTTCAGAACTGGATTTGCTCTTTTCATTTTTGGCCCAGCATTTTTTTGGTTTTCAATTCTGGTCTTCTTCACGTCCATTTCATGTCTGTTTTCTTTAGGCAGTTATTTTTTCTTCAATTAACTTCCTTTGCATGTCCGTCGTTTCAGATTATAGGGATTTTGCGTCTTCTCTTTCTTCATCTTGTTGTTCTCGTGGTTTTTGGTGATTCTAGTGACTTAAACTTTATTTTCTTGTTGATTTGAGTTTTAAGTTTGCAGTAATGGTGAAAGTTGGAGAAGAAATTGTTTCTAGGAGAATGTCTACTCGATTAAGCGATGGTGTTTCTTCTCCTTTGCCTGGAAGAAAGAAGGATATCGATTCTCCATCATCTGAAATGAAGAAGAATGTTACTGTTTCCAAAAAGAGGAAGAAGGATGGTGAATCTAAGAAGAATGATATTGTTGCTAAGAAGAAGAAGTTGTTGTCTTTTAGTGAAAGCTCTCCTAAAAAATCTGAAACTTGCTATAAGGTATGTTTGCTTTTTTTTAAAAAAAAATTCTTTTGTGATTTTGTGATTTTCTTTATTTAGTTGTTGATGGTGGTCCGCAAGTATACGGATTCGTACAAGTAGTAATTAAATATCGATCCCACAGAGATTGCAGACTGACTACTGAAATACTAATTATGTATGTTTGTTTAAACAGTGAAAAAGTGTATTTTGAATTAAACTAAAATTAAACACAAGAAATTTGAATTAAATAATAATCAATTTAAAGAGCTAGGGTTCTTATTTCCAATTCAACCATTACTAAGGATCAATTAATTTCTAAGCCATACCTAACCTTAATCTAATTTGAGGGTATCTAAAGAATCATAGCCGTTCCTCCTAGACAACTTCTACAATTAACCAAGTAAATTGACATCCTTAGCTTTACAGCTCTCGCATACTAAGTATTCGGTTAACCTAGTTTAAGCACCAACCCCTAATCAATATTAGATACTTAAATGTTTCTCAACTAAGAAAGCACCTAATAGGTTATTGCCTTAATCTAATTCAACCTATCTCTCGAATCAGTTTTATTGTGTAAATTCAATCAAAGCGTGATCAATCCTATGAAGACATTAAGTTCAACAACACCCAAAGGATTTAGATTTATGGCTTAGGTTTAATTGCAATTATTACATAATTGATTTATAACAAGAACCCTAACAAAGAATTTAGCCGCGCATGTTAATAGTAAAAGAAAGAGATGAAGAATTAAAGAAAATAGACATCATTATTAATCCAAAATATGAAAGAACAATATCCAAAATCACAAGAGAGAAAACCCCCTGGAATAGCAGCCTATGAATCTTCAATCTTTGTTCTCAATCTTCAAAACCAACATGAACAAACAAAATCCTTGTTCTCTCTAACTTGAATAAAGAAAATTGTAATATGAAAAATAAAATATACGACATAATGTTTTGTTTCTGGAGGCTACAAACTTATAAAACCCTAGCCTCCAGCCCTAGGTTTAGTGCCTTGTGAAATCTCCTTCGTGCCCCTCAACTTCAACAATTAAATTGAATCCCGTATCTGTCATCAGCAGTTGGCACGGCCGTGCCAAAATCCTACACGGCCGTGCACAGCATTTCTCTTCACAACACTAGGCTCGCTCAACTTTAATTGCTCCTTTGACTCTTCTAAGACGTCCATGACTCCCATACAACTTTTCTCCACTGTTCCTTGACTTCCTAAATGCACAAAATTAATCAAAAATAAATCAAATAATACTAGAAATAAATAAACACATAACTCATGCAATAAGTACTTAACTAAATAAAAACTAAACACAAAACACACAAATGCAACTAAAAGACACCTACTTCTAACACATTGGGTGCTTAAAATAATGCAATTCTTGCACTCATCAAATTCCCCCACACTTGAACGTGTGCTTGTCCTCAAGCAAAGCTTAAATACACATATCCACCTAAAGAATCATGCTCATTAACTAGCTTTAACTTGACTAACTACCTAAATCTTCCTTTAATAAAAAGCTTAAAACTTAAAATTAAAATAGCAACTTGAGGTCAAGAATGCATTTTTACCGTGTGAAGAGCATACTTTTCTATTGAAATCATGAAAGCAAACAATTAACACTCAAGAAAAATGGAAGTAAGTATGAATCATGCCAAAAACTAGGAAGTTAAGAATTCAGCATATATAAGGTTTTAAAAACTCTTCATTCTTCCCAATTTCAGTATTCCCCACCTTTCTTGTGTTACTCAGTGTGAATACCTCCAAAGGGTCCTTTAGATACTCTTACTCTTAAAAAGAGCATTGGAGTAGAAGGAGCATTTAAAAGATTTTTCTTTTCAAAACAAGCTCCAAACGAGTGCGTTTTACGCTCCATCTCGTTGCTTTATTGATTGATTTTTTTTTTAAAGAAAATAAACCAAATATATGAGAACTTAACAACTCTAGAGCAGCCTTAAATTCCTACTCACAAACACTTTTCTCAAACATCAAGCATCTAAATTCATTTGTTCAATAGCAAAGTAAGCATTAAGTTCATTAAAATTCAAAAATTCCTAACCACAAATTGCTCTTCTAATTTAAAAGT
>CATIWK010181001.1:0-14048 GCA_949634005.1 Mallotus japonicus
GAAAGAGGAATGAGTGCAGGTAATTGAGTGGAGGTAGAAGAACAAGAAGTAGAGGATGAATTGGTAGGAGATGTTGAAGCGTTTTCAGCCATAGTGTAGGCTCTGATACCAACTCAACAATAGTGATTTGTGTGAAATCTCTTATATTGTATATTGCTGTATGAGAGTATTTATACAAGAGTAATTACAGATGATGGTAACGTAACAAATACAACAGCATAACAGAGCATAACAGAGTTAAGCTTTATCACTTATCTTATCACTAATATGCAGGATCAAGGTGACATCAGAGCAAATTGGGAGATAAGTGCAATCCTGGATGATATATTCACAAATTCTGGCGATCACCTTACCATGCTTAGCACTAGTTTTATCCACATCAATAGAGAAGCTAACTCCCTCGCTCACTGGCTCGCTAAAAACCAAGTTATTGACAGTCAAGGTTTATTGATGGGCATCGTTCCTCCACAAGTCATTGAGATCACCCTCAAAGATGCGTTGGGATTATGACTCTGTGTATTTGGCTCTTGTTTATTTTTGTCCTTTTGGTTTAGGTTGCAGGTTTTCTGTTTTCTTTTTTCTTGCTTTTGTGGTTGCTGTGTTTGAAGCCTCCACTTGCAGGCTGGTTGCTTTGGTTCTAGCCCTGATTTTGTGTCTCTGCTGTTTTTGGAAGCTCTAGGCTTTCCTCTTTGTTCCTTTTCTTAATGAAAATGGCTTATTTTCAAAAAAAAAAAAAAAAAAAAAAGAAGAAGAAAGGAAGAAGAACAATGTAAATCAATTAATTCCTCCATCATACCCTTGGCTCATTATTCGTGAAAACTTTGAAGAAAAACTAGTATTTTTCAGCATATCTACAAGTAAATATGGCAGAAAAATTGTTCCGGAGGTGAAAAATAAGCATATTCTTTTTTGCTCTAGTGGATAGATGGTGTTGCAAGATTTTGGACGTGGGGTGCTTAATCTTTTTAACCTCATTACTTCAGAAAATATTAAGCTTCCACCATCCGATTGGTATAGTGGACAATGCTTTTTATTTTCATCACCAACTACTTCTACTCCTCATGTTCTATTCGTGGATGACATGTTTAGTGCTATTTACTTTTACCAAGCTGGTGATCAAAGATGTATGGAACTACAACTAGATGTTAATATGCATATGGAACTAGATCCTGATCTTGGCTTATTTGATACACCATCATTTGCAATGTTGGAGGGCAAATTATATTGTCTAACAAACAATGCAAAAACTTTGGCGATCATTACTTTTGATGACGACTTCCAACTGCAATTCACGCCATTAATTACGGATGTATCATCATTGCTAAATCATCCGTATATACCTCATTCTAGAAATTACATAATCGATTCATTTGGTGAACTCCTACTAGTACAAAAATTTTGTTCCGGTTCCGGATGTCATGAAAGAGTATATGATTTCATAATTTACAGCTTTGATTTTATGAAGCGCAAATGGTTGCAAATTGATGATATTGGAGACTTGACAATTTTCCTTTCCGAAGACCAAGGCATTGATTGCATACAAGGTGGTAGCAGAGTCAGAAGTTGACAACTTTGGAGTCATCAGGAATTCGATATATTTCACCGATCTGGGTGCGAGATATTTTCATGTGTTTGATATAAAATATGGTACTTCCTCAATGATTTTACCTTGTTCTACTGTAAGCAAGTTTTCCACAATTGATTGGATTATGTTGTTGGATTCATAGAAGTAAATTAATACCACTTTAGTAAAATTTGTTAATGAATTACATAAAAATGCATAAATTTTTGGTCTGCATGTAAGTTAAGCATTATCATGCTCAGCTCAGATTATGAGAATATATATGTTTCACACCTGGAAGAAGTGAAATATATTTTATAAGAAATGCTGCTATGGTTATCTTTTGCCTGTTTGTTTTCTTTCCCTTCATCACATGTGTCCATACATTAATTATCTCTAATTTAATTACATGATCATTTATACATACAAAGAATTGTAACACAAATAAACCATGATCTGCTTCAGCTTGGAAATAGTCCTTCGAATATTAGAGACATCCTCCATAAAATTTTGTGGAGTTGATTTCTCAAAGTATACATTTGATGGACTCAGTTGCAACAACTCACTTTTTATTGCATCAAATAATAACTTTTACATATACATAAAAGCTCTTCGCAGTGCCTCTTATTGCACGCGCATACTTTCAGAACTTCTGACACAGGACCTAGAATTTCATCAGGGAAACGTTCTGATTCAGACAAGAACAGGTTCCAAAATCAACAGCAGCAAACATCAATTTCATTAGTGGAATTCCGTAAGATATTCTCATGTAAACCCTTGAAATTTCAAAATCTGGTTGTTTGAAGTTGCAGTATTCTGCTCGGACACACAGATACTCCAAGCCTGCATTGCATATTGCACCAATGTTTTCGGCTTGGAATTCTAGCTAGATTAATTGCTTCTTTTCTTTACACAATCTGAGAATTGAATCAGACTGTTGATTTCTGTGCTATTGGTCTTTGTTCAACAGAATGAGAATCCTGAAAATTTATCAAGAAAAGAAACCTGATGGCCACAAACTTTAAGCAAACTGTTGAAAAATTGCAGACCATCAATCAGGTTATGAAAAATTCTTGGAAGGGGAACAGAAGTATGTAATTGGATGCATAAAACTACCAACAAGAAAAAATCTGCTATCGATCATGTGTGATTTTCTCCATGTGCTGCATTCTTCTGAAACGAAACTAGTGATGCATAAGCCCCATGAGTAATTTCCATGAGTTCATCATGGCTACCCTTTTCAACAACGGCACCATTTTTCACCACAACAATAATGTCAGCATTTCTAATAGTAGTAAGACGGTGAGCAACGACAACAGTGGTTCTGTCCAACATAATTCTTTGCAATGCATCTTGTACGGCATTCTCTGACTCTGCATCGAGTGCGCTTGTCGCCTCATCAAGCAAAAGAATTGTCGGATTCTTTAGTATTGCTCTTGCTATTGCCACTCTTTGTTTCTGCCCACCCGACAACTGCACGCCTCGATCACCTACATAAGTATTGTAGCCATCTGGTAGTGAACTAATGAAATCATGTGCATTTGCTGCTTTTGCAGCTGCAATAATCTCATCCGCGGTTGCATCTCCTTCTATGCCATAAGTTATATTTTTGCAAATGGTTTCACTAAATAGTACTGGTTCTTGACTGACTAATCCCATTTGTTGTCTCAACCATTTTAGATTGAATTTCTTGATTTCAACACCATCCAAGTATATGCATCCGGAATCAGGATCATAAAATCTCTGTAACAGACTGATTATAGTCGATTTCCCACTTCCACTCTCCCCAGTCAAAGCAACAACCTGTAAATGAAAATTCTAGCTTAACAAACCAAAAATTTTGCAGGCGAATATCAGAATTTTCCAGGTAATGACCAGTACCTTTCCGGAGGGAATGCTGAGAAACAAATTGTTGAAGATGTTAACATCTGGTCTTGTTGGGTACTTGAAACTGACATGTTCAAACTCAATATTGCCATTTACATGTGCAAGTATAATGCCTTCATCAGAACTGGAATCAATTTTGGACTTTTTATCAAGAATAGAAAACATGGAAGCTATTGACACCTTTGCTTGCGCGGTGTTTACAGAATTTGAGCTTGATTGCGAAATGATAGATATCGTAATTGTCAACACCATGAAAACCTACAAGTTTAATTTGGTATTCAGATTTAGCAAATTGATCCTTGTTCACGGAGCTGATAAGGGGAGAAAATAATAATAGTAGTAGTGATAGTATGAATAAGGGCTAGCATACCGTGAAAATATCACCAAATGATGCTTTTCCATGGTGCACAAGAACTGCTCCAATTAACAAACACAAACTTTCTGCGCAGAACATCAGAAGAAGTGACAAGCCAAAGTTAAATCCACAGACAAGTCCGATACGAATGCCCTGCTTCAAGGGATCTTTGCATTTAGTTTCGTATGAATCCATAACCTTCTTCTCAGCACCATAGGATACTACAGTTCTAATGCTACCAATTGCCTCACTTGCAACTTGACTTGCCCCTTCGTACATCGCCTATAGTTATTTTTATTTTTTTACAAAATATTAGCATAAATGAATCACAAATCAAAGGATTAGAAACTATAGATCTTATCAGGACCAAACTAACCCTTGCATTTCTATTAAACCCTTGAATATATTTTGTATCCACTAGCTCTTTCATCAAAAGCAATGGGGACACAACAACAAGTACACATGCCAAGATCCAGTTAGCAGAAAATGCAATGATTAGTCCTGCTGTTAATGTTGATAAAGTTTCGAAAACTTCAGCTACATTATTTCCTATGGAGAACAATCTTGTAGTAATCGAAAGTCTTGAACCAATTGCACCACTGCAAAATGCATAGAACTCACAATTAGCAATTGAAATTTTCTGTTTTTTTTTTCTTGGTCCCTCATTTGATATATGTGTGTACCTTGAATTTTCGGGGTCATCAAACCAGCAAATTTCTTGGTGCACAATCTTTTCGAATGTTCTACAACAAAGTTTTTCGGTCATTCTGCCATCAACAATTCCAAGGAGAAAATTTTGCACGAGTGCTACCAGAAATAGCATCACACCCATGCCTACCATCATAGCTGCCCAAAACTTGGAATCAGCTTTCATCTTTGCTGGAGACTGATAGAATGATTCCGTGGCTTCTGAGAGTAGAAGGCCAAACACTGGGAAAACCACACCGTATAATACGGCAGCAATGGCTCCGAGGAACAATAATACCCACTCAGGCCTACTCAAGTAGCTTGCAAGTCGTAAGATAGAAACTGATTTTGGCTTATCACTCTTTTGACCTTTCTGCCCATGTTCTTCAGGGATGTCAACGGAGCTAGCCACATTGCCGTCAATGGGGTGAATATTTTCTGATTGTCTCTTCTTGTCAGAGCCTGAAATGGGTCCATCTATCTCCAAATTGGTTTCCAAAAATTTTCCATTTGTTTCATGAGATTCTTCAGATTCAGTAGCCATTTGTAGATGAACTAATTGTGAATATGCTCCCTCTTGATTTTTTGTCAGGTCCTCATGAGTTCCTGGAATTAAAGTTCATTATTCAATCATTAATTTGTGAACATGTAGCAACAACTCTAGCATTACCTTTCTCAATAATTTTTCCCTTTCGCACCACCACTATCATGTCAGCATTCCTGATAGTTGTCAAACGATGTGCTACTATGATAGTCGTCCTGTTGTACATTGCTTTTACTAGTGCATCCTGAACAATGTGTTCAGATTCAGCATCTAATGCACTTGTTGCTTCATCTAGGAGCAGAATTCTTGGATTCTTTAGAATTGCTCTTGCAATTGCAATTCTCTGCTTCTGTCCACCTGATAACTGCGCACCACGCTCACCCACCAATGTGTCAAGTCCCTGCACATGCAGAAAGCTGTCATCGTAATCACTGATTCAAACCATAAAAGAAGTAAATCACTATAAGCAAATGGAATGGTAAAAAATTAAGTATACCTTTGGCAATTTATCAATGAATTTGGCAGCATTAGCAAGCTCAATTGCAGCTTGAATTTCCTGATCAGTTGCATTTTCTTTTCCATATGCTATGTTCTCCTTTATTGTGGTTGCAAACAGAACAGGTTCTTGATTGACTAGCCCGATCTTCTCCCTTATCCAACAAAGGTTCAACTGCTTTAAATTAACACCATCTATAAGTATTTCACCAGAATCCGGATCGTAGAATCGCTCAATGAGGCTAATTACAGTAGATTTCCCACTTCCACTCTGCCCTACTAAAGCTACAGTTTTACTGCCTGGAACCTGAAGAGAGAATCCTGATAAAATAAGAACATCAGGCCTTGATGGGTATCTAAAATACACATCTTTCAATTCAATTTCACCACTCATATCCTCAAGTACTATCCCACTTGTGTTATACGAATCAATTTTCGGCTTTCTTTTGATTGTCTTAAACATCTTGTGTACTGCACGTTGCCCTGATATAAATGCATTCAAGCTTGACGAAGTCTGACGCAACGCTCTACAAAAAATAAAAAATCCTGAATCAAGTAATTATTTATGTATGGATAAATGCCATCAGTTATAAACATGCTTAACTTTGACAAACACTTACGTTGAAGAAAGTATGAGTGCTGACAACACAGTCATGACTTCTCCACCATTGTAACCTCTGTTTAAGATCAATATGGACCCATACCATATTGCAAGTCCATAAAAAGCAAAGGTAGCTAAAATCAGTGAACCAGTTCCACAGCCTATGACCAGTGATAGTTTAACTGAAGCTTTACGTGCATTTTGGAACTTATTGGTATACTGCGCAACTGCATGCTTCTCTCCAGTGAAGGATGCAACCTTGCAGAAAGCCAAAAAAAAAAAAAAGGGGTAATAACAATAATAAGATAAAACAATTCATAGAAGTGCATGTAAAGATCTTGTCACCCCTCAAAATTACTAAAATACTTGTCATCAATTTCATATTGTCATCTAGCAAAGCTTGTCATCAATTAATATGAATAGTAGAGTAAATTTTAGAATGCCTACGATGAATGACAAGTTCAACAAGATGAAAATATTACATGTGATCATTCTGATTGCCACATCATCAAATTTAGCCGAAATTTACCATAGGAAGCATAAATCAAAGTTACGTGTGAAACATAAATCAAAGTTATCAAATTAAAGTTTTAGAACAAAATTGTAACAAAATATAAAGTTTTATTGTTGTAACTTACTGTTCTAATGGCTCCAACTGTTTGTTCTACAACATTTCCAACTTCTGAAAAGGCAACTTGCATACGGCCTGAAATTTTTGGAATTACTGTTGTCATCCCTTTACCAATTAATGCAAAAACAGGAATGCTGAGAAGCACAACTGCTGCAAGTTGCCATCCCTTCACAAAGGCAATTATAAGGCCACCAAAAAAAGTTGCTAATTGTTGTATAAACTTCCCAACCTATCAAAGCAAATTCATCAATATTAGGATAAATAAATAAATACTCTTAAGTACAATTTAAAGAAGAAGATCATTACCTTGTCACTTAATGCATCTTGAACAAGAACTGTGTCCCCAGACATACTTTCAATGAGCTCACCAGTTTTCACTTCAGCATCAAAGAAGCCAATGTCCTGTCTTAATATTGATTTCATGTACAGACCTCGAATGCGTGCTGCCTGTCTTTCTCCAGTTATTATCCAACATGAAACCTCTGTATCAACATAGCCAGATTTTTAACTCTATATTCATCAAAAAAAAAAAAAAATCAACCAAATCTTCATCTTTATGTCCATAATGCAATAACAGATGTTTGGTTAATTAACCTTTGCAATTGCTTGCTTATAAGTAATTAATTCCAACATTAAATAAAGCAAAATGTGGTAGATTATTTTTTGACTAGTATGTGGATGGTTTTCGTTAACATGAATTGTCTTGTGACTCCAATTAAGAGAGAGCTACCTGTATGTTGGTGCGTACAACTTGATGCACAGATTGGCCATAACCAATGAATTTGTTTTGTTCGGAAATAGAGACAGCCTATATATATAATAAACATGAACACACACACACACACACACATATAACATTAACTCAAAAACCAGCAGCGAGACAAAAGTTTAAGGAGGGCAACTGAGCTTAGTTATTAAGCATTTGGATCTGTTCATCGTCATGCTATGAAATGTGGGCCTATTTCACAAAAGGAAAATGCTATTTGTGCATCATCATCATCATCATACAACAGCTCAACTGTCATAATCGTGAGGTAGTTAAGAACTTTTCAAAGTTTACCTAATTTTGTCAATCTTCATTATTTGTTCTCCTGAATCAAATTTAACCATAAACAAAAAATATCATCACTAATCCATCGCTGAACTGTTTAGTTCAGCCATCTATAACTTTTTTTATTTAAACTATTCATTAAGAAAATCCCAATCTAAGTGAAGATTGAATCTTACGTAGGAACGATGCAATGCCTGTACCAATAGCCAAGTACACCATCAGCAATGATAACTGAAAATTTTACACAATACAATGTGAGGTGTTAGAAAACACAATCATAAAACAATCCAAAAAGAACATCGAAATTAAAACATAACTAAATTATAACGAATTAATAACTGTATATACCTCTGACATTTCATGGAAGATTTCAGATTGTTTTGCAGTACCAAAAGAATTGTACATATTGCAAAAAATGACTGCACTGAGAGGTTGAGAGATTCCATGAAGAATGGCACATATAGTCCCACCAATCATCAAAACTATATCAAATTTATCAGCAAAACTAAAAAGCTTATAGAATGGAACTGTTTGATCATGATCAGCTCCTTTCTTTGTACCCTTTTTATCATCTTTTTTATCTTCCATGGCTTTGCTTTTGCTTCCATCTTGCACCGTCTTGCAGCATGTGAGTTGGAAACACCGGTTCATTGTATGATATAAATTTCTCCTGTTTGTGAGTGCTGATCACAAGCGATCAAGTGGCAGTAGGTGTTGGCTTTGTATATTAGAGTACCGCCTACTTCATCAACAAGGTTCGCAATGGCACCTGTAGCTAACTTCCCGCTTCTATCCTGTCACCACCGCTATCCCAGCGAGGCGAGGAGGGACTGTCGTTAATGATTTAAAGACTGTAATTGGCTT
Source organism: Mallotus japonicus (assembly GCA_949634005.1). NCBI lineage: Eukaryota > Viridiplantae > Streptophyta > Magnoliopsida > Malpighiales > Euphorbiaceae > Mallotus > Mallotus japonicus. The sequence goes on from CATIWK010181001.1 coordinate 8,677, forward strand.
TGTTTTGTATATTGGAACAAATACACCTCAGGTCAAAAAGATCCGTGCGGCTTTAATTAAAATTAATAAATAAATCAAATAAAATTGTTATCTTATAGGGATCTCGGCATGAGGAGAGTTTGCATTGAAACGGAAGTCTTTGTGCTATCCAATGCCTATCGCATATGGGAAGCCCTTCCACAGGTAATGAGCATATTGTTCAGCTGATTCGAAGTCTGCTTCAACGGAATTGGGGAGTGAGAGCACAGCACACCTTAAGGGAGGCAAACAAAGCAGCTGACTTCATGGCTGCTCTTGCTAGAGACATGGCTCGAGGATGTCATCGCTTGAACCACCCACCTTTTGGTATTGGACAACTACTCTTAGATGACACTAGGGGTATGGGAAGTAGTCGTTTTTCTGGTTGCACGGTCTTTCTTCATCTTCCAGACGTAGGTTCCTGTCTCCTTTGTGCTAAAGGACACAGAGGTACGAGCCTATAGAACAGATCCTGTTCAAGTAAGGTCGTGGAAGTAGTCGTTTTTGTGTAGTCGGTTTTGGTGGTTGCCTCGTATTCTATCCCAAAAAAATAAAAAATAAAAAATTTGTTTATAGATTATAATTTATTAAAATTATTTTATACTTTAAAATTTTTTAAAATATATATTATTTACAGTCCACTTAACTAAATTTTTTAATACTTGATTTTATTTTAACTATTAAAAATGTATAATATTTTCCTTTAAAAAATTTTAAAAAATAAAAAATTAGTTATTATTTTCAATTAGGGTGCTTTCTACACTTACTTTATTTTAAAACAAAGTAATATACTTTGTTTAGGAAAATTTATTTTAATTTACAAAAAATGTGAAAACTATTGTATTTTTTTTAAATAATAACATCATTTTCTATAAATATAAAAATTAAAGTATTTTTCCATTATAACTTGATATATTTTACATTAAATTGTTGCACTGTAGAAAAATAAACCACTTTTTATTAAATTAATTTTTATATTTTTTATGATTATATATGACAAGGAGCTATATGTCTTACATCAAGCAATAAAGCATTGGAGAGCTTACTTGTTAGGGAAGGAAGTTGTGGTACACTCTGATCATAAGCCTCTTCAGTATCTAACTACACAGTCAAAGTTACAGCAATCTAGACATATAAAATGGATATCTTACCTATAACAATTTAATATTGTCATTAAGTACAAGAAGGGAATGACTAATAAGTTGGCGGATATGTTATCTCGGCCCCCTACACCAGTAAGTTCTGCATTATTGGTGGCTATGAAGATCTAGCCTATAGTTCCTTCTGAGTATGCGAAAGGGTATGACACAGACACTGATTTTAGTTCAGCTCATGCTAAGCTGCAACAAGGAAAGACCAGTGAGTTTCAACTGAAGGATGAACTAATGTACAAAGGAGCACAATTGTGCATACCAAAAGATGGTGATAGATTGCAGTAGATTTGTGAAGCTCATACTTCCAAAGTTGTAGGACATTTTAGAGTAGAGAAAACTTTACTGAATCTTCGTCGATATGTCTTTTGGCCAAAGATGCACCTAGATATCTCTCAGTACATACGAGGTTGTGTTCTATGTAAGGGAAGTTAGGACTATATCTTCCACTGCTAGTACCTAGCCGACCTTGGGAGAGCATTTCAATGGACTTTCTTGGAGGATTGCCTAAAACCAAGTCTGAAAATGATTACTTATTCGTAGCTGTGGATCGTTTCAGTAAGATGGTGATACTCATTCCATGCAAGAAGACTGTCACAAGCAAAGGGGCAGCTAAATTATTTTTCCACAATGTTTGGAAATATTTTGGCCTCCGAACATCGATTATATCAGATAGAGATAGTCGAATCTTAGGCTATTTTTTGAGGTCCTATAGGGAATGATGGATACCAAGTTAAAGTACAGTACTGCTTTTCATCCACAAATGAATAGACAAACAAAGGTTGTTAATTGGACTATGGTACATTTATTAAGGGGTTATAATTTCAAGCATCCAAAAACATGGGATGAAAGTCTCCCCTGCTTACAATGTGCTTTTAACCAAGCAATTCATGGCTCCACATTGAAATCTCCTTTCTAGGTTTGTTTGGGTTACTTACCTCAAAGCCCTTTTGATATGGATGACAAATCATTAAGTGGAAAGGAAGAAGAAGAACATGTTCGAGCACAGAAATTTCTCAAACGAGTTAGAAAGATTCACTCAGAAGTGGAAGCACAACTGCAATATTCGCAGCAATGATATAAAAATTGCCATGACAAATATTGCAAACCATATAATTTCAAAGAAGATGACCTAGTATGGCTATACCTCTGTAAGGAGCAATTACAAGGAGGAGGAAAGAAATTGAAGCCTATCAGATATGGACCATTCATAAGCATAAAGGAAATTGGTGATAATGTCTTCCAGCTCCACCTACCATCATACATGCATATGTACTCGGTCATTAATGCCTAGAACTTGAAGCTCTTTGAACCATCTCTATTGGATCCTGATGAGGACACCCATCTTCCCTCAGTCGATGACTTAAAGATGGAGCGAGAAGATCCTTTAGAGGATGACTGTATATTGGAGCAAAGGTTCATGAAACCAAACATGGAGAACGAAAGTATTTTCGCATTGGTAGGAAAGGACAACTTGTGCATAAGTCCAAGTGGTCTGCCCAAGATAAAGCAGCTCAAGAATTTCCTCATCTCACATTCTAGCTTAATCAGGAGTTAAAGCCACTTAAATGAGAGAGCCATGATCTAGGAGGATCTTATTATTAGTTATTAATAATCTTATTATTAGTAAATATATTTGTTTAAAGGTTGATGGTTTAAAACATATTTGTTTTAAAACAATCAATTAACAATAACTATTATTGCTTTTAAATATAAACCATCAAATTCAATGGTTTATATTTAATAAGTTCTTTTTAGCTATCTATTTTTAGGAACAAACTTATATATATGTGTGTGAATTCATTAATGAAAAAAACATAAGCAATAATGCATTTTTTTTAGCTTAAGAACATCTTCTCCAAAAATTGTCTTCCTCTTCTTTGAATTAAAGAAGTTATTTTTCCAACTTATTAGAAATTAAAAGCTCTATTACCTAGAAGTGTTGGATCACATAATAAGATCACGAAAATGATTGAGGTTGCATCAAAGCTTACTAATGATGGGTCGTAGCCACTTATAATGGACATGATGAGTTTTTATCTTGAGGCTGTAAGTGGTAAGAAGAAGCGCGTATCTACGGGCTTAGATTACACACTTCTAGTCTCTACCCCAGCTCCTTAGGCAGCACTGGCACATAGGTACCTTTCACTGCCGAAGCATCTAATGATCGTATACTTCATCTATTTCAGCAACAACTAGAGGAGAAGTGAAATCATATGCTTTAGCATGAGCAGGAGTAGGATTAGCTGCATGAGAGAGAGCACAGACAAATGGAGGTTGAGCATTAACGATTCTCCAAATAGCTTAGGTGGCTTGAGTAGGAGCAAGAGAAGATGCGTCATATGCAGTGAGAGTGGAGGACGATGATAAGGCACATGCAAGCCATCCTTCCTCTCGAGGGATCATCATCATTTGGTACTATAGTAGATGATCCTCCTCCAGCTGATTCACTAACTTCGTGATACATTAATGATCGTATAGTTTTTTACTTCTTCATCATGTATTTATAATGATATACAATAACATTTTTGGATTTATCATCTAATAACTATAACAAATATTTAAGAAATCTAATTTCTAGCTTTAGCGACGGATAATTCGTCATTAATCTGTTGTAAATTAACGACGGATTCAGATATTCATGCACCAAAAATTAACGATGGATTTTCTTCTATCGTTAAACTTATTCATTGTTAATATTTGCGATGGATTATATACCTATCAGGGTTATCTGTCGCTAAACTATCGTAAATATTTTTTAATGACGAATGATAAGTGCAAAAAATGCTATATTTTGAGCATGAGTTTATTAAGTTTTAGATGTTTGTAGTATAAGTGTTGAATATTGGCAAGTTTTAGTTTAAAGTTTTTCAATCTAGGTTGTTAAGACCAATAGTCGTTTAAATGTGTTTTTGATATCTTCTATTCGAATTTTTTATCTTTTTTATTTTTTTTTTCATGTTTGTATTGTAGACAATATTGAAATGGAGTTGAATGGGAGTTGCAAAGATGAGGATTTAAAGGCTAAAGCTCAGGCTTGCATGTAATTTAAAAGAGGATCAAATTTAAGAACATGCATTAAGAGGGACACAGTTTTATGCATGAACAGACACAACCTTTTGACCATTTGCATGATCAAACTCCTAATTTTGATCTTTGACAGTCAATTTAAGTTTCTAATGATTTTATTTAAGTGTGTAGAAACTTAATTATTCTTCAATATTATTTGTTTTAGTTCGAAAATACTAAATACTATCATTATACTGTATTTCTGTCAAGTATAATATCCTAATCATACACTCAAAATATCTGGAGCTTTTTAGTGTCAAAAAGATATACTTTTGGATTTACAGGTGCCTCCTCACGAGCCCCTTCACGAGCAGTCTCCTAAAGCAACATTTTTTAAGCTTTCGTAAGTGAGCAAGGCAGTAATGCTCACGAGGAGTGCTCACGATCGTGAGCAGGCATGAGCAGCTCGTGAGCTTCCCTCTATCAGCTCACAATGGGCATTTTTTACAAAATTTCAAAGACAATGGCTCTAATTTTGATCCTCATGAGCCAGGACCTCTTCCTCACAATCGTGAGCATCATTTTAGCTGCAAAAGTCCAAGATTGATTCAAAAATCAATTAGAGACATTGGGGACACAATCAATGCCTCAAACAACCATAATTTAAGTTGTTTGTCTATAAAAATAACTTCTAAAGCTCAATTGATGTTAAGACATTTGATTATTAAAATTCTCTTCTTAGCATTCAATTAAGCTCTCAAATTCTCTTTTAAACAATTTCTATATTTGTATAACTCTTGTGAGAGTTGGTGAGTGTTAGAATAGACATTCTTGTTCTTCTATTTTCTAGGTTTAGAAAATGGGAAGTGAGATTCTATTCTAAAGAAATTGGTTTAAGTAATTAGACATTAAAACACTTGGGAATTGATTTTAAGAGTGAACCTAGAAACTCTTGTTTGTAAGGTTAAAAGAGTGAGCCTTAAACTCTTGTGTAATCTCAATCTTGTGAATAAGATTATGAGTGATTGAAAAATCCTAATATGGGGATAAGTTAGGTGGAGACGTAGGATTGTTGAGAATCCGAACTCCTTAAATCTTTGTGTTCTTCATTCTTCCTTCTCAACATTCTTTCAATTCGTATTTAATCTTTTTTAATTTTGATTTTTATTTGATAGCCTTATTCACCCCCCCCCC